>OMKK01067997.1:11017-41788 GCA_900302305.1 Polymixia japonica
TGTGGGGGGGGGGGGGCTTGTGTCAAAACAAATGGAGGCGAAGAGCTGACTACCTGGTAGACAGTAGGAAGACCCATGCTGCACTATTCTCTGGGTCATTAAATTGGTTGATAAGTCGCTCTCTCTCTGAAGCAGACGTGCTGCCATCTAGTCCTGCAGAGAGAAGAGAAGAGAAGAGAGGAAACATTATTCGTTAACCCTAAGGCACCCAGACCCAGTTTAACATAACTTGTGTTTTGTATTCATTGGATATGTTTGTTACTATATTGCTTATTTTGGTAAAAACAGAGTAATGAGTGAGAGTCTAAGAAATGAGGAATGAAGGCATATAAATATCTGCAATGTTAATTTTGCTTGTGTACCACAGGCCATAAAGTGATCTTTACAGTGCTTGTTTTCATAGCACAGAACAAGTTTGCAGAGGCAGATGGGGAATCTGGGGTAAAATCACAGCCTAAGACACCAAAGGAATGAGGACAATCACACTTTCGTGGTTTCCATGGTAAAGAGCACACATTCTGTCAAATGGTTGCTATGGGAACAGAGCAGAGGCTGGATGACTCACGGTAGTAGTTGAGGTTGCGGACCCAGTGCTGGCTGTGGGTGTCAGAGGGCAAGGTGCCTGTCGGGATGGGCCTCTTGGATAAAAAGTCCTCAATGACTGTTAGTGTGGACAGGCTCTGGCTAATGGGAACAGGTGAATTATGTATTACAACATGTCCTAGTGAGCTGAAGTATGCAATACACCTACAATAATCAACCTTTACAAACAGTCATAGTCATATATACAGTGTTGTGTGGCTCATAGACAGGTAACAGTTTTGTCATTTTCATTTTAGTCAAGGCTAATTATGTTTAAGAGGAAGTAGGCAGATCATTGATACAGGTGGATGGAGAACAACAGGGGAGTGGGATTCAAATAAAATAAATTAAGATTAAATATAATAATGATCAGCACCATAAAAAAACATGATTAACATTCATATCGACCATCTGATTTACATTTTTTATTTATGTTTAATGTTATATTGTATGTTGGACAAAAGACTAACCTGAAGACCAAAATCTTGTCTCCTCTCCTCACACTCTCATCAATCAAATGGAAGAGCAGAACCATCTTGGCAGAGTTCTCAAGAACTCCTGTCTTGTAGTTTGACATTATGTCCTTTGCCTGAGAGATCAACAGAAAAGGGGTGTCGACTTAAATGGCAGTGTCTCTTTCAGGCCCAGGGGTAGGTGCTAAGAAACCCAGTCTGAGAGTGTGACAGACATTTAACATGTATATTTCACAGTTTTATTGGCTAGATATTCCAGCTTTAAAACTAAATGATCATAAGGAGAGAATTTATTAAGATGTATTTTTTACATGCATTGCATAAAAAAGGCACGCCTTTCTGCATTGCCATATGCTTAAACACTTAAGATTACGTACCTATGTCAACCATGGTTTCTATGCAAAACCTCTAAAATAATTTTGAAGGTATCTCACACCTGAACCTCCCAAACTGGTCAAGTTTCCCCACCCGGCTATATTCTCTACACCCTTATGGAGCACACAGCCACTGAACATTTCATTTTTTGGGGGGTTTGGAGGGTTTTTATAACTGTACAAAGAGGTGTCACGCTAGGCTAGCCATATCACAGCATGAAACAACATTATGTCATGTCACGTGGGAAATTGTTTTTGGCTCTGCTTAGGAAAGTTTCCGCCCAAAAATACTCCTAAATGGCCATTTTCAGAAATGATTAATTGTGGGAAGCTGTTGTGTAGCACTAGGATGTACATATCAAGCCATGAAGCACCTTTATTCATGAGACAGCTAATGTCCACTTTTATCTTACAAATTATCAGCAATGTCGGACATGATAACTGAGATAAAAAAAAAAGCAGGCCACCTTTTCAAGGTTCCCCAAAGAACTGTTGTAGAATGGGTCTGGTTTTAGAGCGCCAATGGTGTGTCCTTACAAGCATTGAGAGTTTTCAGCTGCGATATTTAAAGATGAATCCAGTTACAGCTAAAAATTTAAATTGGGTTTTCTATGGTGGCATAGCCTAGTACCATTACAATTCAAAGCCGCCTGATCTCCACTAACCCAGGTAAGAAGAGTCACTTGATGTTAACATTTTGTTTTACAATTTTTCTGACCACATGTGGGTTCCCTAGCGTCAGAGCCTGTTCAATGATGGGGAAAACACTGTATGGCACCACTCTAACACACTTACTGAAAAGTAACAATTAAAACCACATAGTACGAACTTATTTAGAGGAAAAGTTATGAAAAGTTATCATGACATACCCATTCATAGGTGATGACTTGATTGGCTCTATCCTGAGTGGGGTTGAGTGCAGGCAGGTTAGTGTTGACCTTGCTGTTGGTAGAGTCAGCTACTTTGGCCTTAAGGCCAGTACCAGGGGCAGGGCACCTGGGATTTGAAGCCGAAGTGATGTCATCAAGGTCCAGGTCCTGCTCATTAGCCTGGTTTTCCTTTTGCAGGGTTTCATAGAGGACGTCTGGGTGGTTCCAGATCTGGACGGAAACAAGACAGCCTACTTATTGAAAGAATTAAAAAGTCAGCCCGATCACAAGTGATCACGAGAATGCATCTTGTCAGGTTTCAAGTAAATGCAATGTGGTTGGTCGAACCCGACCAACCACCATCCTATGAGGAACTCCTGGTAGCTATGGGCGTGGTTTCGCCCGTGTTTATGTCCGTGATAGACAGATGGTTCATCCAATCACCTGCCAAGTATTTTTTTGAAAGTGCTTGCCCTTTTCCAAGGAAGAGTTCCCAGATGGTTCTGTGTAACAAACCATCTGGCATGTCAGCTTATATGGACCCACAGCAGGTGTAAAGAATCAGCCTTACCTTGCAGCAAACACAGAAGGCTTTGAGGGGGTTGAGGCCGAGCCAGCCACTGTTTCCAGCCTCTCGGAAGCGGGTCATGAACTCGGTGTAGAGTGCCCTCTGGATAGGGGACAGCCGCATCAAGATAACATGCTCTTCCTTGGAGGGAAGTTGGTCCCGCAGCACATCGTGACCACGTCTGAAACCCAGAAAAAAGGAGTCAGAGACGGAAAGGAGTTAGAGTGCTCTGCATACGAGAGGCATCCATGGTTTCTTTTCCTTGATGTCCACCCTCTTCCAAACCAAGCACGCTGTCAACATGCTCACCTCTGAACAAAGCCCTCCAGCAGGCTGTGCAGCACGTGGCTACGGTAGCGCATAAGGCGGACATCTTGAGGCGTGCTGTCCACACACTGCCCGTTCAGAATGGGCCGCTCAAACATATTGCTGAACTCCTGACGCGTGCCTAGAAAGTCGGGCCTAACAAAGTCCACCATACACCAGTACTCAATGAGGTTGTTCTGGAGCGGGTAGCCTGTCAGAACCACTCTGCGCCGTGAGCGGATGTTCTTCAGGGCCTGTGATGTGTTGGCATGGCAGTTCTTGATGCGGTGACCCTCGTCACAGATTACCACATCGGGGCCAGGCCGTGCAATGGCCTTTTCAATGCCTGTACAGAAAAGAGAGGAGAGGGAATGAATAAAATCTGACAGGACAAATCATATATTGTAACAAAGCACAGTTCTTTTTGTGACCTCAGACTCAGTTAATTATGCCCAGAGAGAAGTCTTCACTACACAAGATAATCAGCACCAGTTTTGCATTGTGCAACTTTATACGGGGCTTTCCTTAAGTAATGACCTTCACTGACCTTTCATGAGTTCCTGCTGCCTGTCTTCCTCATCAAGGTCAATGATGATTGGCCCTGCAGGCTTTTTAGACTTCCTCTTCCTTCCCATGACAAAGCTCTTCTTCATGGACAGCAGGCGGTACATCTCATAACCCATGAGCAGCACCCCTCCATCTCTGGACCAGTCCTCCACAACCTTAGCCCTGGCCAGCGTTGTTCTGCAGGTCACACACACAGTATTATTAATCCCAATTAATCATGTGTTGGCTAATAAGTATGTAACCTCACACATGCAATATGTTTTGTTACATACTTGTGCTCATCATTGAGGATGTGGACTCTGAATATACGGCCCGTGATAAATGTGGGGTCAGAGTCTGGAGGAAGGGCTTCTTGGGGTGGAAGCCAGAGGTTAAACTCTGTCAGCCAGTTCTGAAGCGTGTTCACCTGAGGGGATGAAAAATTAAAGAGTTTAGTTAAATCAAATTTAAAAAGTTCAGCATACATGCTGCAACCACTCTATGCGTAAAAAAAACACCATAAACACAGAATACTCACAGGGACAATGGCCAGCACAGTATGTGCCCCGGTATGCCTCAGTAGGATGTCTATGAAGGAAATGACCTGCAGGGTCTTGCCCAATCCCATGCTGTGAGCCAGGATGCAGCCAAAGCCACTGCTGGTTTTATACCTCTCCAGAGACTCCACCAGGTTATCATAGAGAAACCGGATCCCCCCAACCTTAGAGATGAGGAAGATGAACTAATTAAGAGTGCACCAAAATGCCTCTGTGTATAAGAAAGACAATGAAGGAAACTATCCGTGAAGAGCATAGGCAATGGTGGGAAAAAGACAGAGATAAAGAATGAGCGTGTAAGCGCGCGACAGAAAGCGAGCAAGACGGAGTGAGCGAGAGAGCAGTGAGAGCAGAGAGTTAATGATGGGGAAGCAGACGGCACACCTGGTGAGGTTTGACAGCCCTGGCCAGCTGTGGGGCGAGGTACAGATCCTCCTCCTCCGCAGGGTGGTTGATATTGACCAGCACTCTACCCTGGGCATCAGGCAGGTTCAGAGCATCATTGATGTGCGCCCCACTGCTCTCCTCTGTGCCAGCGGTACCCTCAGCATCCTCGTCGGCAGATTCACTGCTGATCTGCAGGGCATCCTCATCCCCGGAACTGAGCTCAATTACATCTGTGGCAGGGTTGGTGAAATGGGCACAGTGTGAGAGCACGCTTTAAACCCAAGTGGTTGGGAATCAACAAAAAACAACATTTTAAGGGATGTGTTTTTGAAGACCTGTCACTTGTCACAACTGTGATGTTGTCGAGCTTGTGTGTTGCACATCTGCGAGGACAGAATAAAGCGTATGTATAGATCTCTCTCCAACTTACCATCTCTGATGGGTCTCGCAGGTAGCTGGGGCTCCTCTTTTTCCTCCTCCTCCTCCTCACCACTGCTATCGAGGCAGATCACGTCCTGCTTGGTCAGGAGAGTGGGTATCAACTGAGATACCTCCCCTAGCCTCGTAACAGTTTCCCCTGTAAAAGAGGTACGAAGGGATAGGGAAAGACAGGACAGGGTGTGGAGCCAGGTAAAACAAGGACAGATGGAAAGAAAGTTACCCTAAAGAAAGGGACCTAGATATTAGAACAGTCTGATAATCAAGAATGTTGAATTTACATTCAGATAATGTGAGAAGATCCACAGAGGGGTAATAGTTTGGTTAATAGAGGGACGCTCACCTATCTGAGATTCTGTGACAGGTGGGGCTGGCGTAGGAAAGTCCTTCCTTTGCTGCTCCAGACGTTTCCGCCTCTCAAGCTCTTCCTGCTGGGCAGCCTTGGTCCCGGCTTCCAGTTGATGCTCTTTCAGCAGCTTTCTGTAAGGAGATGCAAGGAGAAGGTCAGGCTATACAGTCAGGGTTGGATATAGATATATAAATATGACGATAAACATCAAATACGTGAGTGTACCTGATATTCTTTCTCATGTGTGCAGGCTTGGATGGCTTTGAGAGTTTGGAGCCTTTTGAGGACTTCGAGGATTTGGACGATTTAGAGGCCTTCTGTTTCTTCGTTTTGGTGGCAGGGGGCTTGCTGTGACTGGAGTTCTCTGGGCTGGTTGGAGGCTGAGAACGAGAAGCAGGTCTGGAGGGAGCTCTGGAGGAGGGGCGGGATGCAGGCTGAGATGGAGGTTCAGAGGAAGGTTCTCCGGAGGTAGCTGAAGGGGAGGCCTCACCATCCTGAGATGTTTCTGCATTGTCCTGGGCACTCCCAGGTCGCTCTGTGCAAGAACCAGGACATTACTCAACCATGTGACATGCTCTCCATCACTATGTGATGTCCTTTCTCAGTTGTTGCTATTGAGAAACAAATGGATGAACACCAATATCTACTCATCTTCAATTAGTGAAATACTACCTGACAAATATTTACTGCAGAACTGCATACTTGTCACCAAGTATAATATTACTTATACAAAAGAATAGGTTTAGGAACACACCAACTCTTTGGAATTTCACAGGGTATGACAAAAACATGAATATTGTAACCGACTACAGGCTTATAGTTGTTACTGCTAATAGCCGTTAGCAGTTTAACATGAATTTGTCAGTTTTTTTTTTAGACATATGCATAGCACTAGCCAATAAAATAAAAAAAAAATAAAAAAATGAGAAAGGAATGTCTCTGATCTTTCAAGTGCTACAGTGCAATTTATAATATATATACAATATATATGGACTAGTGCATGTATGTTTCCTAGTCATGAGGGTATCATAATTCAATACAGTAGAATGATAGGAGGTGGGTCAACAATAAACTTTTGAGTCACTAACCAACTGTACCATCTTCATCATCTCCATCATTTTCATCCCCATCGTCTTCAATGTCCTCTTCCTCCTCATTTTCCAAATCCTCCTCTTCACTGTTAAGGCTGTGCTCCAGGTCACTTTCTGAAATTGCCTCTTCAGACATGGCGTCCTACGGGGCTCTGTGACTATTACCTACACATCCTCATCAGGAGTCCTGAAACAAGAACAACATCACATCTTTAGACTTATTATGACCTAAGGGACAAGGTGCTTGCTCAGGACCATTGCTCAGAAAAGGTGGAAGGGTACAAAATGATAATGCTGCAAGAGATCGTTTAATCATTGCAAACTTTGTCGCTGCAAATTGGATCTACACATGACGTGAACCATGGGAGGGACTTCACACAATAAACCTGTACGCCAGTGATGGAGCTAGCAAGTAACGTTAAGCTAACTGCGCAGCTAGCGTGCTATACTGTTGTTGTTATTGTTAACTCAACTTAACATCAGCAGCATCCCTCCGTCGTTGTTAGCAAATGCTATACTACCTAACTAATTATACATTATATTTTCAATACCAATGTTACCTCTTGCCGTGATAGTAAATCAACTACTGGTTACACAATAAAGAACCCAACTGCATAAGCCAACAACACAACGTCTATTGTCCATCCATAGCTGCAAAGGAGGGTGGCTGACTGGCAAGCTAGGATGCTACCGTTCGCTGCCCAGTTGGTTTGCTGGCTGGTATAGCTACAATCTAACGCTCTGTCGCTGGTAATGGTACTTAGCTAACGTTAGCTAAGGTACATCAAGGCTAACGCACTAAGCTAACTGAGATGCGTTACCAAGATACCAAGTTCCAACATCACGCTGTAGGTCAACTGTGGTCTTACCTCATGTACGGTTACGTTATTCTTTTGAGAAATGTAGGTTTGTGTCTAACCTGATGACTAATCAGTTGATATAGGGGATATTTGTATAAATGGAATGGCAAAGGTTGCTAATTTCCCAGTTTTTTCCAGTGTGACCATAAAGACCGTCCCCAGACGAATGGGGATGTGTTAAGTCTAATCGAAGGTTCCGGGGGTGTAGGTACCTGTCCCTCTGGGTCACAGGAGGAAGCCAAAGAAAAAAATACTATTAGAACTACTGATCAACAACGCTCTTCAGGATCGCACATCCCTTATCGTCCCAGTCGTTTTTCTTGTTCTCAAATCACAAACTCTGCAATAAGTCAGCATCAGCAGGTGTTATGAAACAGTTTGGGAGAAAAGTCTCATTTAATGTCAATATTCATACAAAACAAAAGTGCTACCTTTTGTTTCTCCCTACTCTTCCCAACATTAAATCTATTAACTGCTACTGCAACTACTAATAAAGCAGGTGCTAAAACTATCAATGACTTTGAACAACATTTTCAAAGTTTTGTAAGACATTTTACAACCTAATACTTTCCCCTTTTTGCTATTTGTATACACACTAATGTATTGTTGTTTATATGTATGTGTGTTATTGGCAACACACAAACTAACCTAATAAGATCAACAAACTAATAAATAGGTTAACAAATCAAAAAACAAATATCGGCTTGTCTGGTAGATAACAATTGGTAGAAAAGGGAAAGAGGCACATATTTTTTTCTTGCGCCTGTCTTTGGCCCTACCGTGATGACGTAGAATGTAGGCGTCCATGCTGTCTTTGTGTTTATTTTCGGCTAACAACAGCTATCCACGATAATTCGTGGGTGGATATAGCCTGAATTAATCATATACATATTGTGAACATGGACTGGCGAAGATCTTAGATTTGAATCATCTGTGCATAAATGCAAAGATGAACAAAGGGTGGCTGGAACTCGAGAGTGACCCAGGTGAGAATTGTGGTTCTGGAGAGTTCAGGCTACACAGCTACAGGACGTTAGCTTCCTCCTAATGATAGATTAACTAGTTGGCGATAGAAACTAATGTTATTGCAGCTGACCACTGCACTGTGATTACCTACCACGTTCGTTAATTTCTGCGTAGTTAATTAAGTCCATCTAGCGTTAATCTATTATTAGGCTTTCTTGCTTTTGTGCCTAGCGGTCCACACCACACCCTCAGAACAACGGGTTAAATGCAGTTTTGCTTGGATTTTAAGGGGGAAATAAGTGCGTTCCGCGAATGATGCTCGGAGTTATTACTGGCTTTACACATTGATGTCTGATAAAGCTCGCAAGCCGGAGTAGATTGTAAAATCTAAAGGAGAAGCAATCAGAATATAGGTTAGTCGTTAAATAAGAAGATGCATTTCAATACATTTTATAGCTGAAAGAGTAAAATATGAAGAACAATTGCTAGTCGTCAATCTGCTCATTATAACCTACTTTATGTCAGTAAACGTTAAAATCAATCGTTTTGTGGTGATTGCAGGACTGTTCACTCTACTAGTGGAAGATTTCGGTGAGTAGTTCATATAAACTTGTCAAAGAAGACCAACATGATTATAGTTACACAATTTAGAGCTATTATTAACCTTATTTGACGACAATAACATCTGGAAATTTGACTGCTGTAATAACTACCAAGAAAAATGGGAAAACTTTCTTTTGTGTTCATCTGTAGGTGTCAAAGGTGTCCAAGTAGAGGAAATATATGATCTTCAAAGCAAGTGTCAAAGGTATGTAGCTTGGAAACAAACAGTGTCAATGTCATATACCAGTTTGGCTAGGTATAGTTGCATATTGCTGGAGAACTTCTCTGCTTGATACATACAAGTGTGAAGGAAGGAGGCTAATGTTAAAGCTAATGGCAACATATCAGTAGGTGATCTAGAATGGTTGTGACTCACCTTTAACCCAGATTTCTGTCACTTGCATTTGAAAATTGGAAATAATTCCTGGTGTCAAAAGTGTATCAGTATTGCAATTAATAGAATTTCTAAATAGGGTATTTGATAAAGACACCCAATACTTACATTAAATGCCTAATTTCTTATGAAATGAGTCCATATTATTCCCCTATGATAGATGCTATTGAATGCTATTCATTTGTTAGGGATTCATTATCAATATAAAGCTCCCATTAATTGGCCCTCTTTGAAATTTCATTTTTGTGTATGTATGTTGTGTATTTAGTGGCTAAATCCTTTTGTAAAAGTATTATTGCATGTCAGATAA
The DNA here is from genome assembly GCA_900302305.1 of Polymixia japonica. NCBI lineage: Eukaryota > Metazoa > Chordata > Actinopteri > Polymixiiformes > Polymixiidae > Polymixia > Polymixia japonica. The sequence goes on from OMKK01067997.1 coordinate 20,691, forward strand.
TGATTTATCAAGCTTCTCAAAAGGCAAATTATAGAACTTTTAAAAATGTTTTGTATGGAGCAAATCCCAGCACCCTTCACCATCAGGAAGTAAAATATATTTCTTTAATTGCAAAATAATTTTATTTTTAATTTTAAAATTTTTAATTTGGCCATAAATTGTATCATAAGGATATAAAGCATACTGTATATGCCTTTTTAATAGTATATTTAAATTCATTTAACTGTTCAAATTTAACAACACAGTCCACAAAAGCATACAACATCAGAGCACACAAAACCTGTACTGAAGTGCAATACATCATCAAAATATTTTTTAAAGAGGCTGAACATCAGTATTTGAATGTCAGTATTTTTTAAAGCTGTCGTTTCGGTCCTGGATGGTCAAAGTATAGTTCTTACATACATGATCTATTAACTTAATTCCAGTTTTACCTCATTGTCCATTGCAGAGTGAAACATCTCTAGTTTGCTATCACAAGAATTAGGTAGCCACTTCCTCTATATGGCTTGAGTCCACAGACACACATTGACTGCAACAAGCATGTAATGGAGATCCACCACTGCTTCATAGCGCTATTTTAACAACAATAGGCTGAAACTATGTAGTAAATATCTTTGAACAAATTAGTAAACATCCTTGAATCTTGGAGCATCTCAGATGATACATGCAATGCTTCAAATAAATCCTGTAGGTGTGACAAATTCAGTGTCTTCTCGTAACTCAGTCTATGTCACGTACAGTAGTCAACCAGTCTGCTATTTGAAGGACATTGAGCTGCTTGAGGGAGGTTAACTGTCATGCCATAAACTATCCTGTATAAATGCCCTAGGCATGTCAAGGTGACACATCTGCATCAACTAAAATAATGTGAAGAGTGGGAAACAACCTTCTGTTCTGTTTTCTTGAGACATTTTACTTATGCAGCTGATCCAGTGCCAACAACAGACACTTTCTGGAGCTATTCATTGAAAATGAGTAGTATTCTGATGTTAGTATTTTTTATACCAAATTCAGCTTTATTTCATAGTACACATTTATGAACCAAAAGAATGACCACATTTTCTATAAAACCCTACCAGTTATGGTTTCCACAAAATTTATTTTTCATTCATTGTCAGTGGAACAGACTTAGAAATTATGACTTGAATAAAAATTTTAGTGCGAGCATAAGCTCAGCACAGCTGTTTTGGTTTCCCTGCTGGCATAAAGACAATAGCTTTGGTCTACATCCTTAAAAACTTTACCAGTATTTAGGAAAACAAATGCAAGGCCTTCAGTGAGATCTGCTTTTTTTTTCTTCTTCTCAGCCCTGTATATGGCTTTATCTTCCTGTTTAAGTGGATTGAGGAACGTAGATCCAGGAGGAAAGTTTCCACTTTGGTGGATGAGACCTCCGTCATTGATGAGGAAATTGTTAATGACATGTTCTTTGCACATCAGGTAAGGTTCTATGTGATCATATGTGATGGCAATCATTGTAACTACTGCTGTGATGTTACTATCATGTCTTTGGATGAGTGTTAATAGAACAATAAAGGTATTTTGGAAGTTTTAGAAGATTTCATTGGTATTTTAATGTTGTGTATTTTCTCGGCCAAATCTGATTCATGGTCAACTAAAAGTCAAATCTGTCTGTATGGTATTGAATATAAAAGCAGAATTTTAATCCTCCCCTTTAATCCTGGTCTGGATTAAATTGCCTTCTAATATGCTAAAAGCCCAGAAATATTATTATTTTAATTATAAGAACTGTAGGAAAGCATATTTGACCATCCCAATTTGTAAACATGTATTTTATTACCCTAGTGGCCCGTACTAGCAATGAAAGACCTGCTAGCAGAAATAGATGGACTCCTGTAGAGCTCTGTTCTGCTTGGGTCTTGCTGGGATGCCTGTTTGTCAATAAGAAATTGTAATGTAATATCACATGAGATGGTTACAATTTAATTCCAATGATTACCAGACCTAATTTACTTTATTTACCATAGATGCACCTAGTTTTTCTTTTTTTTTATTTAAACAGTAATTATAACATCCATGTACCACGGATAAGTAGAAACACTGTCAAGCCAACAGCAGCTCTGAAATATCTCTAAACCAGGATTAAAAAAAATAAATCCTCAGTTGAAAAGTAAATTGGTAACTATTGAACTAATCAGTGAAATATGAGTAAGTATAATTTTAGACTACTGAGAGCATGTATGTCAACTATCTGATTAGTCTATTTAGGAACAGCTGTTAATTTGACCATTGTGTTGCTTCAATGGGAGAATTACAAGTTCCTTTTTCTTTGTTTTTTTTTATGCTAAACTAAGATGATTACTTACACTTTCTTGATGTTGATATTTTTATTTATGTGTCCAGCTGATACCAAATTCCTGTGCCACCCATGCATTGCTGAGTGTGCTTCTGAACTGTAGTGGTGTTGAGCTTGGCACTACCTTGAGTCGCATGAAGGCTTTCACAAAAGGCTTTAGTCCCGAGGTAAGAAACTTCTCTGTTAGTTTCTCCCTTTTCACATTCACTCATTCACTAATGTGTTGGAGCTGGTCAGTACCTGGTGATTTAATACTATCCTGTTTGACTAAAGTAAACTTTAAAATATCTGTAAGAGCCCAATTATTACCTTTGTGACTGTAATATTCCTGTAACATAGGAATAGTTAAAGCTGAAATCTGGGACATTTTTCTGTTAATAGTTATTTTATTGTGAACCGTGGAGTGAGTTTACAAAATACCAACTGGCACTATTACCCTGGCTTGAGACGCTCTTCATAGGCCACTATTGAAAAAGTTGTCAGGGTAGGAAAAACGAGGGAAATTATAGGCTGCGTACAGGAAGTGATGCATTTTACGTATCAAAACCCAACTAAAACCTAATGCCACCACATGCATTTTTTGTGTCCAATCCAATATGTTTTCTAGTATTACTTTAAAAACCTTTTTCTGAAAATTTGACTTGATATCAAGTGGTGCAAGCAATTTTATGTAATGTGACTTCAAGAAAATAATCTAAAGAAACACCCCAAAGGACTCCTCTAATGCTGTAATAAGGTTAGTTATTCTCCAGCTAAAATAATTTAACACTTTTGAGTCAAATGGAATCAGCTCATGGTTTAATTATTCAGGCTGACATTCCTAGAAGTCCAAGTGAGCTGAAAAACACTATGTAGGTTAGGGAGAAAAAAATCAGACTTAATCATACTTAATTCAGCAAGCCTATTAAATATATATGAATTTGTGTTGGTGTCTGATGATTCAAAGACAATTTACAATTTCAATCGAATTAAGAACTTACAACTTAGTGAGGGAGGATCACAGGACTCCATATACAGCACAAGGGGGATGTAAGCCCCCCTCCCCTCCACTGTTCATTCATACATGTGTGGATTGTTCACGACAATGATGTTAATAGTTTTATTATTAATTAACTCTGCTCATTTTTTCTTTCAGAGTAAAGGCTATGCTATAGGAAATGCCCCAGAGCTTGCCAAAGCACACAACAGCCATGCCAGGTAGGGTACATTGAGGGGCTTATATTCCTGGGTTTTGAGGTGTCTTGAGTCTTTAAAGGGGGGGAAAAAACCTCAGACACACAATTACTCTGCCTTATTTTGAGAGACCTCAGGCTCTATACAGGCATCACTTTCTAAAGCTCTCTTCTCTTGTTTCTATGGAGACCGGAGCCCAGGCATTTGCCGGAGAAACAGAATGGGATAAGTGCTGTGCGGACCATGGAAGCATTCCACTTTGTTAGCTATGTGCCCATTAAAGACCGCCTCTTTGAGCTTGATGGGCTCAAGGCTTACCCCATTGACCATGGTAAGACTCCATCAATAGCACTGCTCTTACTTTGTCAAACTGATTTGTAAAGACACTTGGCTACAATGTAAAGCCTGTCTGCCTAAGAGCAATATAAAACTGAAATAAGTCTTCATAAAGGGTAACTGTAAGTAATGTTGTATGTGGCATCTGGTAGGGCCTTGGGGAGAGGAGGAAGAATGGACTGATAAGGCCAGGCGGGTTATCATGGAGAGGATTGGACTGGCCACTGCTGGGTAAGTTTGTTGTTATGTTGGTCAGTGTTGCACTTTCATAGACTCTCATTTACACGTCGTTTTTGATGGGTTTTTTTTTTTCCAGTGAACCATACCACGACATCCGCTTCAACCTAATGGCAGTCGTACCTGACCGCAGGATGAAGTATGAGTCCAAACTGGAAATCCTGAAGAGAAATCGGCAGACTGTCTTGGAGGGGCTACAGCAGGTCAGGAACCACCAGAGGTCTAGTCATAGGCAGAGTAATGACATGGTGCCTGTCTTTGGCTGTTTGAGCACAACTCCAAAATGTACATTTATTGACCAGCACATAAAAGCTATGTAGTTGGATGTTAAAATTGTGTAAGTTTGTGGTTACTCATGCCCATTCTATTGAGTTGCTTTCACTCGATGCAATGACTACTTACTTGCAAACTAGAGCGTGTATGAGGTTAAATTAGTATCGGACCGTTATTTGGCGATGCTTTCTCTGCTTCCTTTTGTCACATTCATCATCTAAAACATACATACATATTTTTGAATTCTTTTCAGTTAAACCAGACAGACATTTTTACAAAGTTAGATTACATTTACAAATTGATATGGCTATGTCATTATCATGGTGTGGCAGGCGTTTACACTCACATTCGCTCACAACAGCGTTCGGTTCTGCGATGGAAAGACTTGCATTCAGAATGTTGAGGATTGTTAAAACTCCAATTTAAACTCTGCGCTGTTTACAGTTTTACTATTAGTCGATACAAATGGAATGTACAAATGGAATCACTGGATGGAAATGGGACTTTTGTGTTGCCGAGGAGTTGCCCCGACGATGTCAGTAAACTAATAGAACCATTCAGACACCCACTAAACGCCAAGCAGCAGTGCTTAAAGTGTTTTTTTACATGCCCCGCCCACTCCCCCCCATTCCAGCCGTGGAGTTATTGTGCAGGGAAAAGTGGCCTCATGCAAGATGCAAACAAAGGCGTGTCCACCTTCGCATTATGTATCGCGCTATGACATTATTCATCACACTTTCACAATAAATTGGTGCGCTCCTTTCCTTACGCATCCATAATGTTAAGCACTCCCGTCTAAGCGCTCAACACGTCTACTGCCATATACTGTACGTTCTTGAGCTTTTAAGGGATAAAAGGACACAGCGCTGTCAAGAGTGCAGGGAAGGTGCTAAAAATTGTTTAATTGTGCTTAGTTTAAAAAGACATCCTGTGCATTCAGAGTTTCCGCATTGATGGGCCCTCGACCATTCAGCTGTTCTGCCTTTTGAACAATGATTTCCAGATCGCCAACATCCTTCCCCTGTTACTCCTGTTAACATGACCTTTCCATTCTAGTGACTGGTGCTGCGTCAGCTGGACAGGATGTTTGGGGATGCTGTGGAAATATCTCAAGCGTCTGTCTCCTGTGTAGTTATATACAATATATATATGCCATTGACTGTACATGTGACATTTAGGGTATGTGACACAACTGTCACCACTCAGGCTTGGATGCAAGGAGGAGGAGGCTGGGTTTCAGTCACACACAGATTTTTATTGCACCAATCTCAACAGTGTCTAACATAAACCGTACGGGCCGGTACAAATCTCTGTTCCATCCTGTTCTCAGTCTCTGGCCTTTTCAGGTGATCACTCTGCGTTCTCAGTCTCTGGCCTTTCCAGTCGACAGACTGATGCCTAAACCACACTCCACTACCACAGGGTGCCAATCACACAAGAAGAAATGTATAGGACTAGGGAAATAAATCTTTCCAGTAACATTCAATTGATGTCATGCTGACATGGCCATAACAAGTGTTAGCACAAAGTTTCAGATTCTAATAGAATCTTTGTGGGCAGTTGTCAGAATCAATGGCACACAGTATTTAAAGGTAATATCTCGGCAGAAAGACATTAAAATGTAAAAGGTCCATGCTGATGGAACGGACAAAGAAGCCAATGTTTCGAATAAACCTTGCACAAGCAAAGGAATGCACAAAATTCTCAGTGTACACATCAAAATGGCCAAGTTGGAATAAGACCCGTCTAGCTACACGCTGTCTGAATTGAGCCCATAGTGAATATATTAGTATATCTTTCCTTGGTTATTTGTTTTTAGGACCTAAAATGTTTTGTTTTTAATTGCAGCTGATCCGGCTCACCCAGCCTGAGCTTGTGCAGGACAAGAAGCAGCAAGATTCTTCCTCTCCAGATGACACAGCTACTACTATCAAGAAAGAGCCAGTTGTTGAGCCAATTCCATCACAGGGGACTGAGCAGACTTCTTCAGGTACTGACGTTTGCTATATTCCTCCAGCCTCTTGATAAAATGTATTTTATTGTAAATCGTGAGGGGAGTTTCTTGTCTTGAGCACATCAATGCATTGATTCTCATCACAGGCCCAGTGGATCAGTCAGGAGCTCAATCCCAGCCTGCCGCCAGCCCTTCAAGCAACACGAAAGTCATGGGTAAACCACCAGTACCCAGCGGAGGAAGTTCCCAGCCAGTCACCAGTCCCAACCCCATCGTTCAGCGCCTACCTGCCTTCCTGGATAACCACAACTACGCCAAGTCCCCCATGCAGGTAGGGATGGCAGAGAGCTCCTTACTTGGCTTTCCGGTGTCCAATGCTCTGCATTTTTACCTTGTATCTTATGAAATACTGTCTTGGCCTGACAGGAAGAGGAGGATCTGGCTGCTGGTGTGGGTCGCTCCAGGATGTCAGGCCCTCCCCAGCCAACGTACTCTGATGATGAGGATGACTATGAAGATGAGGATGAGGAAATGACTGGCTCAGGAGGCATATCTAGCAGGTTAGCTCTGTGATATTTTAAGGGATGTTATTTTCTGTGGTGAACTAATGTAGCCAGGAGTGAACTATGCCTTAAATTATTTCTTTCATGGATTTATCTGTCAGATATTGATTGCCTAATCTTGTTTTTGTGTGGTTTGTTTAGGTTCAGACGGAAGGCAAGCCTGCGTTCACGATCAGGACGGGTAGGGGGTGGAATGGAAAGTCAGATCGCCCTCAGCGTTCTGGCCGAGAAACTAAAGAAGGAGGTCCAAAGGAAGGATGCCCTGAATACACCCCTGTCTGTGCGCACAGAGGGCCGTACTGGGGGCATCTGTATCACAGCTGCATCGCAGCCCTCCCCTACGCCCAGCAACGAGAGTACAGACACGGCTTCAGAGATCGGCAGTGCCTTCAACTCCCCACTGCGCTCACCAGCGCGCTCCCAGGCCGCCACGAGGCCGTCCAGTCCGGTTGCGTCCCACCTGTCTCGAGTGCTCTTCGGAGAAGATGAGATGTTGAGGCTAGACTCCAGACACAATCGCGCTGTACGAGAACTGGGGCCCTCTGTCAGCATAGCCCTACTGCACCTGCAGGAAGATGGAGTCATCTATTCCCTCCCACCATCCAGTGAGTACAGTCCAGATCATCACGATGGCCTGGGTTATTTGTGAGGGCTGTTTAAAAGCATTTAAGATTTTAATAATCGAAAATAAAATGCATAGGCATATCAATTAGTCTTAATGGCTACTGCTGCTTGAGTTGACGTGAGCATAAAATGCACAAGTTCATTAGTGGATCATTGGTGCCTCGTTTTTATATCTTGTTGCTGTAACTGTTGTCTACACAGTGGACTTTGCTGCCGATGGGAGTAGGCGGCCTTGCACTCCTGAGAAGATCAAAGACAAAGAGCAAGGGGGGAATCTAGCAGGAGAGAGGGAAGGGGCGAAGGAGGGAACCCAGGGGCCATCTGCAGAAGTCAAAGAGGAAGAGGGCAAAGATGGAGTAGAGGTTAAACCTAACAAGGGAAAGATCAACTCCATCGAAATTGCTGGAGGCAACAAACCCCAAGGGGAGAAGTACTCTCCCAAAGTAAGTGCAGACATTACCCAATGCTTTGATCTGTACTCTATCTGTCTCTCCAGGTTTTTTGATCTAAATTATTTTTTGCTCACACTGACATTTAAAGGCCTGCTGCAGTCAGTATACCATTTTGCTTTTTTTCCCCCAAACATTAGATGTAATAAACAAATACAACACAGCTGCTCATTTTTTTTCTGTCCCTTGCAGGAGCTGCTTGCTCTGCTCAAATGTGTGGAGGCTGACATCGCCAATTATGACGTCTTTCTAAAGGAGGAGGTGGAAAAGAGGAAGAAATACAAGGCAGGTTCTATTCACCTAGACGTATCATGCAATAGTAAATTATCATCCCACTATTTTTTTTGTTGTTAATTGCATTTGGATTTCTCTGTTATTAATCCGAATTTTTCACTCTACTTGATCAGATCGATGACCAGAGGAGAACCCATAATTACGATGAGTTCATCTGCACCTTCATATCAATGTTGGCACAGGAAGGTAAAACTCTGATATCACAACCTCTCATTCTTTTGCTATATCCTACTCCACCACAAACACCTCTGAACCCTTTTCGCAGTTTTATTTTAACCTCCCCGGAATCTCAGCGGAGAGACTTCAAACAGCAGAACTCGCCACCCACACACCTGTTATTCTTATACAGAATAACCGCTACACTTTTCAGTAAAACAATCAGGACTGGAAACTTTTTAGGAGAATCTATCTTGGCTAATTTCTTGTCAACAACATATGGCAAGTTTCGTAATTTCAATGCTCGTATCTTTATTCTGACTGGGTCTCATTTTCAGGCATGTTGGCTAGCCTTGTGGAGCAGAACATATCAGTGCGTCGCCGGCAGGGAGTGAGCATTGGCCGCCTGCACAAACAGAGGAAACCTGATCGCAGGAAACGCTCCCGACCCTACAAAGCCAAGCGCCAGTGATTACAGACAAAAAAGTTTGAAAGTAACTCCTGTAGGTCATTAAGCACCGAGCAATCACTGCAGAGAAAAGAAATGCTGTGCTCCTGAAACTTTCCCCATCAAGCCGGTCTGAAAAGACTTGTTCTTGTGTTTTAGTCAGCCTCCCGTTTCATGTAAGATTGACCAGGTGGTGGGTCATTTCTTTTATTATCTATGTATTCATATTTTAGTCTCTTATGTAATTTCGCCTGTCTGTGCCACTACTTTTTACAGGTTGTAAATTTTACAAGGGGCATTTCACTGATAATGCATCTCAATACTATTTTGCCTTTACCTTGCAAGAGATCTATGTCCCCAAAGAGATGTTTCACTCCAGTCTTAAGGTCATTGGATATTTGGTTTTCATGCTTTGTTAACATTGTGCATTCCTGTTAAATACATATTCACACTTCCATGTATATAGAACAACTTGCTAACCTGAAAACAATATTTCCCCAACTATATCACACTGATGTTTTGGGCCTTGTGTTTTTATTCATCTACATCATTGACGTGAACTGTAAAATAACAATGGATCAATCATCTTGATGAAATCCTTGTAGGAACAATTTTAAACCTCAACAAGCTGTTGTGGAAGGCTTTGACCTTTGGGATATATCAGCTGCATTTTTGTGAAATGTGTCTTCAATTAAGATCTCTCTCTACTCAGATAAGGCTGTTTCAGGGCTGTTTGATTAGACTGTGCGTATGGCTTTGGCTGTATACGTCTCTTGAGGTCCTGTAAAAGAATGACAAGCTCTCATGTTATTTTTCTACCTGATCTCTACCTGAATTGATCTCAAAATCGAATGAAGATTATTTGGGTGTGTGCATTTGTGTGTTTTGTACATATGTATCTGTTTGTCAGCTCAGCATCACTCTTGTGTAGTGAGCTCAGTTGGTTTTGTCCTCGCAATTCATATTACAATAAACTCAAGAAAAACATGCTGTGACTGATCCATATGTTACTAATGCCTGAAAGTGTTTTTTGTTTTGTTTTTTTGATTCAATTTTATGGTTAGATAATCTTTATTAATCCCCTTTGGGAATTAGGTTGTTGCAGCAGTGAAGAATTAGGGTATAGGCAAGCATAGGATAGGTAGAGGGTAAAATATAATACAACTAACTAAACAATACAACATATTTGAGCAATTAATGTAATTAAAACTGGAAATAAACATACAAGAAATAAACATACATTGACCCAATCAGGGAGACCCAGAATAGAAATAAATAAGCATAACCAGCAAATATGCATTATGGCTTATACAAGTGATTGACTTTCAATTCACAGTGCAACATATGTTTATAGAAGTAAACTAGTTCCAATAACATGATGCTGTAAAGGAGTCATTGTGTTTTTCTGTAGTATCGGTCATTGTACACTAGGGAGTGCACTGACAGGAGATGAGTTATACCTAGCAGGCAGTAATTGTCTGTAACTGCTATGCTGGAGCTAGGCCCTTCATCACAATCAGATGTGCTTTGGATTCTCACGAATAGCAGGTGTTGTGGTATGGTGACGTTGCTGCGTATGTGTGCTCACATTATTATATATTAAAAAAAAAGTAAAACCAGCAGGTTAAACGGCATTCCATGCAGTGGCATTTTTGCTAACTAATCCCATTGGTTATATATTAGAAATGTGTTGATTTACACACATTCCTGGTAAAATCAAAAATTCATTTTATTGGCTCCTAATGCCATTAGCTTTCTTGCATAGTCATACTTTCTTTTAATTTATGTACTTGTATGAAATACTGTCCTAATTTATTGTTTTTGTGAATAAAGTAGCAGGCTAAGAGTTGTTCTTTGTCTTATAATTGTTATCCATGTAACTGAATAGTCATAGAGCTAACAGTGTTTGACATCTTGAAATAAAAATCTAATCATGGGACACATTTGATTTAATAGAAGGTAACAACACGAACTTCCGCATTAGCAACTCGGCGTCATTATCAACCTCGTTGCCAGGGCACAGTTTTGACCCACAGGCCAATTAGCCTATTTGAAAAACCACTGGCCTCCTTTTTTAGACAGACGTGTCATTCTTTATGTTAGTACAAAGTTGAGCTTGGCCCAGTACTGATATGATCTTGTAATCTTTATTAACTTAATGCGACTGCCCCTGGGAAATGATAAAAGCTCCTTTACTGAATTGTAATTGGACGGATGTGTGTATAAAATAATATTCGTTGATTGAAAAATCCGCCAAACCTTTATACAATCTGAAATCTAACTGTACGCGTAGAGTAAACAATAATCGACCACTGATGTTCTGAATCAGTAAGTAATGTATATAAATCAGAGATTAGATTGTACGGCGCCTGAAAGAAACGAGGGCAGGGAGCGCGCACGTAGAAGCGCTCGTCCCCGCCCCCTTTGCGTCAGCGCGCTCTCCCCCCGTTCCGTCAGCGCGCGCGTGCTCCGTGCGGGATGCTGAATTGTAGGTGATGATGGCGGAAGGGGAACAGCGTTGAGTTTTACGTGAGTTTTTCATTACAGCTGTAGAACCCATCTACAACATCGTTTCTCTCCGTCGAACCGTTAACCCTAAGACGATGGGGAACGAGGCCAGTCTGGAAGGAGAGGGACAGCAGGGACCGGCTGGCTCCGCGGTCCCTGCAGCGGGGGCTCCGGCTTCCATTTCAGCACCACCGGACTCTGGACAGCTCCACAAGCCCAGCAATGGTGCGCCAGCCGGAGGAACAGGGGCTGGACCCGGGCCGGGGATTAACAGGTAGCTACAATCTAGGACGTTTCTCTGCAAAAAACTATAGGGATAAATCAATGAGGTTTCGCGATTGGATGGTATGTTCCGTGCATATATTATGCTTAACATATAGGATCAGTCGATCGTATAGCGATAGACTTCAACGGGTGCTTAATTATTTATTTCAATATCCTTGTCAACACAATTCACCATCCCGTTTCAGACCGATTTTTTTGTTTCATGACGTATCGTTTAGACGATGCCACGCAAGTAGGCTAGTCGGCACCAATTTGAATTGGAATCTACCGGCTCAATTTCAATTTACAACGGTTAGAATTTAGTGTCTTTAATACGTAAATATAGCCTTCAAATGGATACAAAGGCCGAAAAGAAATTTCTACGCCCGTTCTTACGGTGCCTGTCCTGAGGCATCTTTAAGAATCATGAATGGGCGAAAACCCCGTTGCTTGTTGTGGTCGTGTGTGGAAAATACAGAGTAAATGGAACTAGTTAGGGAATGGGATCTCAGAAATCTCGATAATATTTCAGTCGCTACGAAATAACTGGCAAGATGCAGGCAACAATAAAGGAGGGATGCAAAGTAGCCTATATTGTCTTTCACGTTGAAAGGTTCTGGTGATTCTCTTACGTGAGGTGCATTTTCTGAACACGGTTTGATCACCCAATGACTTACTGGGCGAGATGAAAGCCAGCAAATACAAAGATGGTCTGAGTAATCATCTCCCCTCTGATGATTGTGTCCTGATGGGAGTGTTCTCTTCCAGGATGACAGTACAGAACACATGCATCATTAAGTGGTTTGATGAGCATGAAAACGATAAACCATATGCCGTAACTGTCCCAGTCATCAGATCTCAACCACAATGAGTAAGGTTAATTTCTTGGAGGAATGATGTTGCTTCCTCCAGCAGAGTTCCAGACATTGGTAGAGTCTGTGCCCAGACGTATTAAAGATGTTGGTTGTCTGTGATAGCCCAAAGACATGTCGGTGTTTCCTTTGTTTTGACAGGCCAAACCTTGGTTTACTGGATTCTACCTATGTAAAGGCTTTATACATATAACCCACAGTTTGCCTGTGACAATGTGTTTGTAGGTACATGTAGATAATATTAGCCTTTTCCCAAAGATATGTCCCTTATTCTTCTCGGTATTGAACCATGCGTAGTATAGATCTACACTTGCCGTATGGGCTTGAGAAAGGGATTGCCTTTTTACCGTGATGCTGCCATTATGAGACCATTACATATCTTTAATACTGAAATGCTAAAACCAGCAGTATCAAAAGAGAACAAAATACCTCCTAACTCTTAATGTTCCCAAATGGCTCCTTTTTATTGTCACACATGTTTACTATTTGGTTGCTTTGCAGTTTAGCCTGCCATCTAGATACCTAACAATGTTGAAAACCCTACCTGAAAGGCTTACATTGGTAATTGGTAAAACAGTCCGCAGTGACCTGTATGTTTATAACAACATAAAAACAGAGTCTGTCACTGTAAGTAGAAAGACATTTAGAATCACAGCAATGGGTAGGTCTGAAAATTGAAACGTTTCTGTCTGAAAATGGAGTACATTCTGTTTGTATAGGTCAGGACTGAAGCTCAGACCTTCCACGTAGCCTGGTTTCCCTCATATCTTGATATCTTTCTGGATGGAGACCCTAAGGCATCTCACAGTGATGGCTAGTGCTGCGAGGGTGAGTTTACTGAGACAGAAAGAGACAGAGGGAAAGAAAGAGAGAATAAGAGGTAGAGAGAGAGAGAGAGAGAGAGAGAGAGAGAGAGGTTCAATTTCAGATAGCTGATGAAAAATGGTTCTCTGATATCACAGCCTCACATGCCTCACTCTTGCTTTCAAAAGTTTGACCCAAATCCAGAGTTGATAGTGGTGGAGGTGGTGAGGTGAGACCATTGCTGGTTAGAAACTTTAGATCGGAGACTTTCATAATATTATAAATGACTTGCAGCATTTAACAGGAAGTCAGTCTATTAATACGAACCAGGCTGAGGGACATGTGCTCTATAGAACCTCATTCAGAAGTGAAGTCTGGATATGTCTAGTCTGCTCTATTATGGACCAGATAATGATTTGTTCAGAGGAGTCAGAGAGTAAACGTAAACCCAAAATGTTTTTCATGAGGGTAATGCAGTGGGCCTACTATTCTAATCTCCTAATGAAATAACTGGCCAAATTGGTTTCCCCCTCTAATCATAACAGGTTTGATTCAGTGTGAAGTCAACAATTCAAAACAGTAAGACATGCAACCCAAGACATTCAGACATTTCATTCATTTCCCACCATATGCTCAAACATCATAGCCTAAAGCTGCTCTACTGCTACTGTATTGATGTCTGCTTATTTGCCTGTAATTATTATAATGGACACTGTGATCTCATGACAGTAGCACAGATCTGAATTTGTGAGGATCTGTAACAGGCTAATATCTCTTATAGCATATTTTCTAACAGCCTTAATAGCCACTGTATTCTTTGTGTTTGAACACCTATGACATTGATGTTGGCTCTTTTCAAAATGATGTCACTCATTAAGATATCTTTCATGACATCATATTCCTAGTCAAAACAATAGAACACACAACATGCAACTCATATGAATATAAATGGATACTTACAAATGACAGAATCTGAATCAGAATTTCTTTACAAATATATACAAACAGTAGTCCTGCACATTTTGTACCCACTTAAATTACATTATGTAGAAATGGAAGCACTGTATCTAGGCTGACACATCCTGAAGGACTATAAAATTTCAAACATGCAGCAAAAATGACAGCGTTTGAGATACATGAAATGAACAGCTACTTATGAGGAACAGACATTGTAGCCCTTCTGACCAATTCTAAACCTAAACAGTACATTCACCTTTTAAAATGACAAGGCTATTGAGCTCAATCTTGTTTTAACAGCATTTATATTTTCTTGCTTTGACTTTTTTTATACTTTCAATATCTTTTTGTCAACTTTTTGGTTTTGCTCTACATAGACTTCAACTGAGAAAATGATGGGAGCTGCAACTTTCAGTCATTGTTACTTCAGCTACAATAAATCATACAGAGCCTTGGTTGTTAAAGCAGTGTCCAGGGACGCCCAGAGGTCCTTGGGGGTAAAATAAGGAATAGTTCAATTCACGAAAAATAATCCCAGTTGCAGAATCTATAAAAAACAACTATTATCACAACCAGTGTATACAGTCATACAATTCAATACTTAACTGAAAAAACAAACAAAAAAACATTTGAGAACCCCTATTGTATTTGCATTGGTTGACAAACTGAAGCAGACACACCATCACACAGTGTTTTCTATGGTTTCATAGTGTAGACAGCTTTCCTTAAATGTACTGAGGGCCTTCTAGCCTGCAACGATTTGGGGTTGAAGTCAAACCTCACTAAACATTACCATGCCATACTTTGACAAGATTTTTTTTGCACTGCATAGCAACAGTTGCTGCAGTGGGTAGCCCACTTGCAAGTAGGCACGTTGGCAGAGTAGCCCGCACTCATAAATTGTAACTATAACACGTTGAAATGATTTGCTGCCCTTGTAATCCGTTACCAAAATGGATGCCACCACACAAATTTTCTCAGAAAACCTGGCCTACATTCTAGTTTATTTTACAGTATGCAGAGGTATAAATCAATGAGAACTAATCTCTTGGGTGTAGTCATGCTGATGCAAATATTGGATATAGGGCCAACAACAGACTAAAACAAGGTATCAGTAATGGAATTCCCCTTAACCAAGGGACACGTGACATGTCAGAGGTCAGGAGAAAATTACTTGTTTTCGTCTTTTTTTTACATGAAGAAAAGTGGAATGCAAAAATAATGTAGCACTTAGTATTTGCCATTACTGTAAGTGAAGTACTTGGAATTGGTTTTGTCAGTGAAAAACTGGTAAGGGTGCATTCCAATTTGGGTGTGACATTTTATTTAAAACTAATGGCTTTTTAGAGGCTATCTGGGAAATCAGCTCACACTGAATCAGCTCTCACCTGCCATTCCCTGACCAAAAACTGCTTGTGTATTTATTTTGTATTCACAAATGAAATGTGAATGAACAATTGAAATTGCTGCACCAAGGGCCCAGAAAAGCTGTGAAGCTTGCTCATATCAGTGGACTTCTTTTATATAGGGTATTGCATAGGCTTATGTTTGCAGGAGGGGGAAGTATTTCTTTCTCTGGTAATAGTATAACTCTATTATCTCTACAGAAAATGGGCATGGTACGTCGGTACTGAGACACAATGTGTGCCCCATTGTGTTAGGCCCTCTGTGTGCTTGTTAGAATACAGCTAGAAAGAGCACAGTAAATCTCTTCTGAAGTTTGAAGTTTTCCTATACTGTTAATTAGTGTGGTGTGCCTCTTTGCGTTTTCACCAGTGACACTGGAATACTCTTGTCGGCATGTGTGAGAATCTTAGTGAGTCTTGCTGTCTCAATGCTTCCTGTCCTTAAGACAGGAAGCATTGGGATCATCATAGCCAGGGGAGTTGCCGTCACACTAAAGGGGACTGGTGGCTTTGAAATGGTTCAATTATAAGTTATTTATCATTACACAAAGCAAAATAAAAGAAAATCTCAAGGTGCTCTCCACAGTGTTTATTTACTGCATGATGAAAAGCATCTCAAGAGAAGATAACTGGCAGTTTACACTTATGGTTAAACCACGCCTGATGTTTGGGCTTTAAATAGATCACAGAGGACTCCACTTGGTGTCTTTGCTATTCTCATAATCATGTGAACCTACCTTCCACTCTGTGATTACATCTTGTACATAGGGGTTAGACTGGAGAAGTCAAGCAGTGTATCAGTGGTCAAGATACTAGCAGTAGCCTGAAGGGTCAAGCTTAGCATCTAATGAAAAAGAATGAGGGTGGTGGCCATTGCACTAAATTCACCTGATTGCGATGCTTAGGACTACTAAGTCTATATGCAATGAATGGAGACTGCATAATATGTGGTGCCAGAATGTTACACCCTTCCTGGCCATGCATGACTAAACTGATGTACATGGAGTTTTCCATATATATATACAGAATATAACAACTTTATTGCTTTGTGTTAAAGGGGACAATAGATAGTCATTTTACAAGTACCTATTCATGCCTCTATCCAGCATTAGTTCTACATTAGTTCTTCAGCATCTTCCTTTTGAACTGTGTACATATGCTTTGACACAAAAGTGAAAAATGAACTTAGGCACTGATAAGGATATTTTTAAGACTGTAGCCAAAAATGAACTACATCACAAATGTTGTAAAGTAGAACTGAATGAGCATGTTATAAAACCCATGTCTTTGAAACAGCTATTTACTGGACCATACCTTGTAACTTATAATTGCTAAACAAAACAAAGGAAAGAACAACACACAGATTGCTCAAACAAACAACTTTTGGGGTGGTACAACAGTTGAGCAGTTGAGCAGTACTTGTTGTACAGTAGTTGTTTCGAAGTCAAAGCTAGATTCATCATTAGGCTGCATACTACATACCACTGGTACTGAATTACATGAATTTCATACTTTATTGGGGGTTTTTTAGATGGTGTAACATAGAATGTCCCATAATGATATGATTTTGCCAACATATTTAACATTTCATTTCACTGACAAATCTGTAACATTCACTCACTATTGTTTTCCTCCAGTTTATCCGGAATGTAGAACTGAATAGCAGTTTTATTGTAACACAAAACTAGTGTTTCCCAAACATCTGTTTACCAGACCATACCTTGTGTCTTCTGACAGCGGAAATGGAAAACAAAATAAGAATTCTCTAAACAGTTCCTCTTGGGTGAGAAGGACAGTATATCATTGGTTGACTGTTGCATGCTGTGCATGCAGTACAAAAAGCAGAGCTTCGGCGATGACTGTTGCTGTGTACATGAATTCCATTTTGTAAAATGTCCCCTTAAGAGCCAGTTTTGATCAAGGACCAATACAGGGCTGTGAACGTAATGCTGTTTCTAATTAGCTTGTCAGCAGATGTGATTGATATGTCTGTGCTTTGTTTTGACATAACGGGTGAAGTGGCGCATGGTATTAAACCACACACAGTTAGGTATATGTTGCCAGAAGAGCATCTAGCTCCAGCTGTGGTTTGAAGAGGGCAGGTATTCCTGAAGGTGTCGCCCGACTGAAGGAGGGATCCCTGGGGAGAGGAGAGGGGGGGGTTAGAAGTGTACATGAGCTCAACCCTTCGGCAGTGACTCACTGTCACTAACATGCGCTAGTTTAGTTCTTTCACTCAGTTCTCTCCTTTGCCACCCTGGAAGCAGAAGGGCTGAGGATGTCTTTGAAGGATGGATATGGCAAAACAAGGTCTAAGTTGTTGTGACAGTGGAAATCCCCCATTCCTATTTAAATGGCACTAATCCCTAGATTGGCGTCTGTGGGCCAGAATGAGCAGAAAAAACAGAAGTTTGTAACGCTGTTGATGTGTGACAAGCTGCCTCCGCTCCACGCCAACCATATCACAGAGGCCAAAAGAAAGAAATTCACTATGAGCACTTCACAGACACTGGTAGAGGCAACGTAAACATTCAACACTGCCCCCTCTCCTGGCTTTTTTTGGTGGAGTGGCATCGCACCATGAACAAAATAACTATTTCTCTTATACTACGTACTGTAGGGCTCTCATTTCTGAAAAGAATTACTGTGCAGAACATGTTTTATTGTTTTTTTTGTTTTTATTTATCTTATCTATATAGCCTGACTACAGAAACTAGTGGTGACAGTGTGTGTGTGTGTGTGCGTGTGTGTGTGTCTGTGTGTTTGTGAATGCGAGAATGTGGGCGGGTAGGTCCATAATACATTTGTAATGCATGTCAGTTTGTGCGCAAGTCTTATATAGATAGAACAGTTGCCTACTCTTTCCATCCCTGGGGCTGGGAGAACTGGCTCTCTTTCTGTTGCCAGGGAGGTTAGGAGGTTGAATGAGTGGGCATATTAGCATTGAAGTAAGACTCTACATTCACAAAGGCCTTTCAGGGAAGCAAACACTGCTTTGTGATCCCACCACGGAGTTTATCGGAAGACAAAAACAGTTACTTTAAATATTACCCCCATTTGTTGTTTTTAGCCTACTGTTTGGTAAAATGCACAAATGTACACTCACACGCATGCTGAGCTACGAATATATGTGAATCATGTTGTTTCCCAATATCTCAGAAGAACAATGGTTTTCCAAAGCATCAGTTAAATCCCAGGTGGGATCCAGGTGTGACTTCCTCCTTGTTCTATGTCTGTTATTTACAGCGTCTCCGGCAGACCGCCCCAATCAGACCCGGGGCCCAAAGCCGGGATCCAGAGCGGCCCCGGGACGGGGGACAGGTTGGCCTCTCACGAGAGCCCCCAGCCTGCCGCACCGCAAGGGGAGCAGGGCCAGGGTCACGTCGCCAGGAAGAACCTGCAGGTGGATCTGGGTGGCGGCAAGACCGGGAGGTCCCCTTCTGTGTCTCCGGACCGAGGCAGCGTCCCCACCTCTCCCTACTCCGTGCCTCAAATCGCACCTATGCCTAGCAGCAAGCTGTGCCCCGTCTGCAAAACCACCGACTTGATGGGCCCCAGGGACGATCAGCCAAACTACAACACCTGCACACAGTGTCGCTGCATGGTGTGCAACCAGTGTGGCTTCAACCCCAACCCGCATCTCACAGAGGTAGGCAGTATTCCTCTACTGAGAGTGGGATTCAGGGGGATAATTATCAAATGAATGCGACGCTTGGCGCTCTGACACCGCACGGGGGTCAGAGCGCAGGGCGAGCTATAGAACAGCAGCTCTGGAGCTGGCGGGGATTCACTACCCTGCTCAAGAACAGTTCAGCAGGGCAGATTCTTGCTGTCACAGGGGCATGAACTCCTGCCCTCCAGTATAAAGATCGTCCCTGTACTCATCGTGACACCCTGCTGACCAGATACACGTGATGTTTTCCTTTCCCTGTGCCAGTGGGATTGAAGGAATGTGTAGTTTTGATTATGTCAAAGTGAGCGTTTTAGGCACTAGAGTTCGTCACGGTGGTACTGCGGCCCCTATGTGTGATCAGAGTGGTTGCGATTACTGGTGTTATCAAACTGCCAGTGATCCAGACCCAGACCCAAAGGCTGGGATTGCACCAATTGGAGGCCCTAGTTCCAGCCATGGCCCCCTTGAAGAGACTAAACATATAATGGTCTGGCAGACTTGTGATCTACCAAACCCAAACACATTGGGAATATCCAACAATAACAATTCAGTCATAGTGAATCATAAGACCTAATCATAAAGCACATGCCATATCTTTACAAAGGGGGCTATATATTATACCTACAAAACCCTTGATGTATCCCATCACACCTAGAGCCTCTTCCAAGGTATGGTGTTTCATTAGCGTGCTGTAAACAGTGACTGGATGCAGAAAGCATGTCCCGCATCTGTAATATTCATTCCAAATAGTTAATACTGTTAACAGGTAACCCAGACAGCCTATTGCCTTTTTTGCTAAAATAAATCACTTGCCTAATTCAATTGGGCTATGCTTCACTTTTTCCATGAATCAAGTATAGTTAATCAAGGATACTTCAAGGAGACTCCAATCAAATGTATTTATACAGCACATTTCATACCCAAAGGCAACCCAAAGTGCTTTACAGAGTACACAGGGTAAAAAGCACACAGAATAAGAACAATAAAACAAATACATTTGATTTAAATGAAGATTCATTGAAAACAATGGTAAAGAGGTAGGTCTTTAGCTTGGATGTGAAAGTAGTCAGCATTGTCTCAGGCCTTAGCTCTTCTGGCAGTTTGTTCCACATTTGAGCACATTTGAGCATCATCATGTTTAGTTTTGACTCTGGGAACAACCAGTAATCCAGAACCAGCTGACCTGAGAGGTCCGCAGGGTCCGTATTGGGCCAGGAGATCTGATATGTATCTTGGACCTAAACCGTTCAGTGATTTATGGAATAGTATAGCAATAGTATTTTGAAGTTGATTCTCTGAGAAACTGCTAGCCAATGCAGTGATCTGAGAACTGGAGTTATATGCTGAGCTTTTTTGGTCCTTGTTCCAACCCTGGCAGCAGCACTCTGGAGCAGCTGAATCTGTCTGATCGCTGTCTTAGACAGACCTGTGAACAGTCCATTGTAGTAGTCCAGCCTGCTAGAGATGTATAAGTTTCTCTAGATCATGTTTTGACATCTCATCCTTGTGGTATTTTTAAGGTGGTAGAAGAAGTTGAAGATGTTATTGTTATTGTTATTATAATGTTACTACTGAAATTTCTTTTTATGTTTGAACCATATAAAACAACCTTATGGCAGGCATGCAATGCAATTTAGAAAGACTACTGACATTTTCGAAATCAAGACGAATCAAGTCAATTTGCAATTTGCAGCCAAATAACAATGTCAGTTACACTGACCTAGAGGCTATCAGTTATATTGTTGGCCAAAGTAAATATTTTCAATTTATGCTATGTAAATGCGTGA
>OMKK01068013.1:0-10923 GCA_900302305.1 Polymixia japonica
TCTCTCGCTTAATAGTATCATAATTATTTTGTGATGAACTCTGGAATGTTCTGGTAGAATCACCCGTGCCGATTAGTATTTATCCATTGCAGTTATTTTCATTATTATCTCCTCTCACCACAAAACAACACATGGCTGTTAATCTGCCATGTACTGTCCTGTACCCACAGAGAAACAATCCCCTCCCTCCCTACTGCCCAGCACACTAATAACCCGCTGGCTCCACAACCACTATCTGTGAGAGAGACAGGAAGAACGACTCAAAGACGGTGAGGGAGAGAGAGAGAAACAGGGAGAGAGAGAGAGACGGAGAAACAGAGAGAGAGACAGAGAGAGAGAGAAACAATGTGTGCGTATCTGTATTCCTTTTAAATCAAAGGGACCACCGTGAGAGTTTGAATGACCCTGGTAAAATACTCCAATGGCTCAGGATTAGGTGTGTGTGTGTGTGTGTGTGTGCGTGCGCGCGCACGCATGCGTGCCTCGCCTCCCTTCTTCCCTCAAGCTGTTTGAACACAAACACTCGACTACAGACTCCATTAGCTGTGTCAGGGCCTGTGAACAGGGGGAAATATATTTTTGGAAGATCATTTATAATTGGTCATGTCATGCCGGGACCATCCCCCTGGCTGACTATAGCCGACTGGTAGTTGGTCATTTGGGGTGTCCATCCAAACATCCATTAATGTGTCTATGGAACTGCTCAGTGACAATTAGCAGGAGCTTTTTTTTAGTGGGAACCTCACTTTATATATGTGTGTAACTGTATATCATTGTGTAACTGTAGATGTGTAGCAGGGTGTCGCTGAAAAAAAATAAAAAGAAAGATACATAAAGGCTATAAAATGAGGAATCGGGAATGAAAGGGGATGAGCATAACATAACCTGGCATGACCAGAAAATAACATCTCAGCACATCTTATCATTTACCGTGTCATGTTGGTGTCTGAAAACCACAGACTGTATTTAGAACCAAACACACAAACACACACAGATGCAGAGAGAGGAAAGACAGGGAGAGAGAGAGAGAGAGAGAGAGAGAGAGAGAGAGACCCAATGAGAGAATATGTTTCAGCATCATTGTTCATATACAGTATTTTTAAGCACAATCATAATACATAGAAGAGTGTGTGTCTCTGAGTCCCATGTATGTTCATAAGACTGACCCCCGCTCCCCTCCTGCCCTGGAAGCCCCAGAATGATCTCGCATCATGAGACACTCCTGGCAAGCAGCCGGGGAGAGCAGCAAACAGCCCCGTACCCAGAGGGGGCCGTCGACCCAGCAACATAGCTCGACCCCGGGACACAAAGCCAGGCCTGTCCCCCCTCTCCTCTCCAACAGCCTGGAGGATCCGGCAAGAGGCGAGTGTGAGTATGTGTGCCAGCAAGATGCCAAGGTTAGTTTAGTGTTGGAGTGTGCGTGTAGGATGGGCCAGAGGGGAAACAGCTGCCACCAGGAATCATAACTGAAAAAGGAAATGGAATTTGCACGCACACACACATGCACGCGCACTAATTTAATAGGGCCCGCTCAGCATTCTTAATACACTGTCCGTGACCTTGTCAGGATGTGAAACTTGGGACTGACCGACCGATCCACACACACACACACACACACACACACACACACTGCTGTGGTCAGCACTTCCTACTTCTGTCTTCATCGTATGTGGTCACTGGTTTGTTCAGTGTAACCATACACATTACTACTAGACCACTAGGGAGACATTAGGTTTGATCAAATTTTAATGACATTTATGTAGTTAATATATTAATGGCTTTGCTTACTCGAGAGCATGACTCAGGCCTAAAAATGCAAGTCTAGCTTGATCAGAACCAAAAAAAATGTTTGGTGAAACCCAAAATGAACCCAAGGTTCAAGTACTTTTTTGTGTACTTGAACCCAAGTTTTTAATGACAAAACAAACTATTTACTAATTGTAAATACTACTTCAACAATGTTTTGACCTTGTGTGAGTCAGACACTGTTGTCATCAATTAAAAAGTGTCAACTCAAATCCTGCTTTAAACCGACCACACCCAAGGTATTCCAGAACACTTTCCAAAGTGCTGAGCAGGAATACCAAATCTGATGATGCTACAACTGAATGACACTTGGCCCATTGTTTCTCTTCTGCATATCAGTGCTGAATACTACAGTATTGACTTGCACCGTCAGTTTCAGTAAATCATTATTTGAACTTTCAAAAGTTCCCGAGGCTATAGCCTAAATACTATGGTGGATTTCTATCAACATGATTACAATGGATTGCTATAAATGGCAGGTGGATTTTGATTTTGCCTGTGTGAGGTTTTGTGTGTCTAAAATGTATGCTACCAAACCGCTAACCAACACACAAACACACTACAAGTACAAATAAACTACAAGAACAAAAACAATAGTGATGACTAGTGATGACAGTTATATATATATACCGAATATATATACTGAATATATATAGTTATAGCCTTCAATTACAGACAACACAAAGCATACAAAACACTTAGAAACCATGAGAACGAAAGGGAACGCCTTCTCCGATCTGCCTTGGTGCCAATAATAGCTAACACTGAACAATACCTTGCCAGCTATACACACACACACACACACACACACACACACACACACATGTTGGCTGGCAAAATGGCAGCAACTCATAATAGGAAATCCTAATTACAATGACTTCCAGTGCTAATTAAAACCTACTAATAATAACTGCTAATAATTACACCATGCCACACCAGTGCTGGAAGAGAGGCTGGAGCAATTACACAGCCAGTCAGTCAGTTAGACAGCCAGTCAGTCAGTTAGACAGCGAGGGATTCACTTAGACATGCAGTCACAGCTAGGCTGACTGACAGTCAGTCAAACAGAAAAACCTGTCAGTTAGACAGTCAGCAAGTTTGTTAGTTAATCATACAACTAGTAAGATAGGGTAAGTCAATCAGTCATTAATTCAAGCAGACTGCAGTTCAGACAAAGAGCCAGCCAACCAGTCAGTAAGTTAGACAGACATTCAATAGTTATACTATAAACATGTCCAAGTGACTCCATTAATAACATAACATGCAAAATCATCAACTTCTCTTTTCATGTTCAACACATTCCCACTATAGATCCAAACAAAACTTTGAAGCACTGCTTTTTGAAGTGTAATACTTGTCCATACCATAAGGCAGTATTGTATTGGGTAGAGATCCTGTCACTCTCATTCAATTATCTTCTTGATCCAAAGAATAGGGTCATTCATGCTTTTTCAATGATCTTGTCATCTAGAACTAACATAAACAATATCTCAGATCATGTCTGATGATGTGTCTGCAACGCACTCCAGCATCACCAGTGATAATGAAACTAGTCCTGTAGGGGCAATGTGTTGAGCTGTCGTAACAACTTCAAGTATGGGTTTAGTTCACTCTGACCCTGATACATTGACCAGGTTTATCCGTGGCAAAAGGTGTCGCAAGTGGTGCTTCAGGGACTACTAAATCTAAACGTTGGGACTTCAGGGACTTCATCTAAACGTTGGCCCTCAATGAATCCGATTGTCTGGGCTTAACTCACGTTGCCCAATATTAGGTACAATGTATACAAATCTTAATTTGAGAACATTCGATTCCATCTAAATAGAGAACAATGAAAACATTAGATTTGTTCCATGTGTGGTCAAAAATGTTGATGTTTTATGAACGTGTTCATTCAGTATTTGACACTCTTTACTTTGTTGATTTGTAACCAAACTGCCGCAAACCATGAATTCATTTTTCCCCCTTCATATATTTACAGGCATGGAAATTCAAACAGTCCCTCCACTTTGTAGACAAACAATATCACCGCCACAATCCACTTCTTCCATAGACAGGACGGTGTGCACAAACATGAATCCAGGCAGAGACGCAGGAGATTTGACTTACTTCCTCGCCCTCTCCCCATTGGCTGAGAGGTCTGGGATATGCTAATTAAGTCTTGACTGATAAAGTGTTCCCCTGGCCTCTGACTCTCATTACTTCCAACTTCTGTGACTGCAGCCCAACTCCACCACCCACAGAGGTGGGTAGATAGAGAGCACATCCCACGCCCCAGGCTGCGACTAAATGCTTATTAATCAGTTGGATATGACCTAGCTATGCTCTAGTGCTGTGTCAGAAACACTGTTAAAACTTAGGACTGTAATCACTCTACCTTATCTTCCTTTCCTAATTGATAATTAGTCTGGCATTAATTTGGGGCCAGCACCCATCTCTTATCACAAAGGTACAATTTATCTGCTGCTTAAACGTTGGGCTAAATTGGGTTGGGAATGTTAATGATTCACCTTGCTTAGTATGGGGGACATTGGGGAAATAATTTCTCCTGACTCATATTTAATTAACCTTAGCAGATGCATTGGGAACTTTCTCCTAGTGAAAAGAAAAAAAAAAAAACAAAAAAAAAAACATGTTTCAAGTATGACATCTTTGGTAGCCAGGATTTAAACATGAATGTTTTAATGCAAAATGTTGTTACAAAACATAAATAGAAATGAGGAAAAACAATAAAAGCAATGCGGTTATTATTGTTACAATATAATAACGTGAGATTTGTTTTTGATTTTTGGATATAGGCAGGTTTTAAAAATTGTGTTGTGTTATGCTACTAAGATAGAGAGGTTATTCAGTTGGTTCCTTCAGTCACTGGTCCCTGTGCATTGAGAGAACCACGAGTACCAGTGCTCTTCACATGGAGGGCTCTGGATAGTACCTTCAGATATAGGAACACCTGTGCAACTAAGATACTGCAAGAAACTAGAGCCATACATACAGGGTGTTTGGTAATGTTTAAGCATGCTTCGCAAAGTGTCACAAGTCACTAAGCAACTACAAATATTTGTACAGATAAAATTGCAGGGTTGGAGTAAAACAAGGAAAACTAAGAGAAAAATGATGACAAAAGTTTGTCATCTTGGTCCGGACTTCCTTAACAAGGCGGCAGTAGACAAACAGTCTATATATATGGCTCTGGCACACCCACAACACAAAACATCATTCAAAAGATATATATACAAATAACAGTTGCAAAGAGTTACATATATGTGGATTGTGTATATCAGAGGAAAAACACAAATAAAACTTCATAGAATGTTCACATCTCAACATATCTCAACGAAGCTCCACCACCCAATGAATCAGCATTTAGATACACATTCACATGTAGGAACGACCTCTTCCCCCTTCCCTCTCTCTCGCTCTCTGTGCCCTGACAATTAGCATTTTAATCTGTTGTTTTTCATCAGAAAACACTTATGAAATTGGGTCTAAAGCGTTCTGTTTTGGCACTCATGCCTCGCAAGAGCTTGGCGAAGAAAAATACCAGACTGAAATGAAAAAAAAAAAAGGTAGCAGGGTTTCCAGTAAATACAAGCTCCTTCCTCTAACCGTCCTCCTACTAGCGTACCGCCGCCAGCCTCCGTTCTTCACCTCCGTACTCTTTTTTGAAGAGTCCTTATATTGAATACTGAGGGAGTGGGAGTTTTGCAATTAATCAGGACCATACTGAACCGTTTTGAAACAGGTTCACGGCTCCTTACAGCCTCACTCTCAGTCCCTTCCGTCCTTTCTCACTTCCTTCTTCCCTTCCCTCCTTTCTTCCCTACTCCCGTCTATCCTTCCCGTCTTCAACATCGCCCATCCCTACTGCAATCTTTTGATTCCTTCATCCCCTCCTTGTCGTTCTTTCCTCCCTCCCTACCTCTCTTTCCTTCATCCCTCCTTCCTTCCATCTCCCCCCAAAAAATCCACATTTGTCTAACAAAACAAAAAAAAATGAGATGATATTGACACTAAAATAATTTTAAAATCTACTCCATGCTTCAGTCAAATAATAATACATATCCATATGATTAACATTAATTTTGTGGGATTTCACCCTTCTGTATCGTTCATAAAAATCCATTAAACCTAATCCCTAAAATGAACTTTTAAGCAGATAATCTCCTTGAAAATTAAATAACTGCTGAGCTTTGTGTACTGGAACAGAAAGCCATTTTCAGCTAGAATTAAACTTTTAGATAGCCTACACGCTATTAGTGGTCTAACAAACGGCTAGATGCATATATGGAGGAAGCGTGCTAAAGCTAAATTTATGCTCCGACAGAATCGACGCGCGCAAAGTCAACGCGGCGGTTTCTCGGGCGCCTACTCCAGGTCACGGAGATGCACCACGCACATCTTTAAAATCGTAACTACACGGCGTCAGCCACGGACAAACAAAGAGAAACAAGCGCTTGCTGAGTGCTGCTTTGGAGTGAAAATGAGCCGTGTAATTGGTCAGCTATGCATGTTCCAGTGAAAACCCACGCTCAAAAGAAGCCCTGCGTGTTGTTCCTGCAAACAGTGTGGACACTTGCAGACATGAAAAAGCTTCACTTTGCTCCAACGCATCACTGCAGAGCATTCGTTATAAAACAAGCTTAAGACTGATATGTTATACATAGGAATAATAACCCTTCATAGTGGTTTAAAAGGCTTCCGTGATGTGTACTGTTTAATACATGAATTTAGACTCGTAGTTAAAGGCAGGCAGGCTATAGTTGATAGCAAAAGTATAACCCGAAGAACTCATCTTACATTCAAGAAGATGTAAAGAGAACCTTCAATGATGAATTCATTAAGTCCCTACATTTCATTTCATTTGGTAAAGAAAATTAATTTGATATTAGGTATGATTTGTAAACTGGGTTGTGCCATTAAACATGGTCTAGGCCCTAGACTCTAGGGGATCGCTTCAGGGCAGGAACTAGGACTAGGGTTCATCTTAAGTGCTGTGAACCAACATCTAGTGGTGGGCTTACAGAGATGGATTAGACCCAGTCTCTGTGCTACTCCTTTTTTCATGAGCTTTCTATTGAGAGAAAGACACTTCTAGTGTTAATCCATGTCACTGAAACGGACCTAGACTCGAACCCTTTTGTTTGATGATGAAATACAAATTAAAAAACCCCAATATAAAATCACAAAATCATCAATTGACAATGGAATGATCATTACATAGAAAGGATAAGGCAACATACATACATGTCATCAAAAGTGGAATAGTGGCCTTCTCCCTATTTGGCAAACAGAGACCACGGCCTCATTTGTCAATTTATGTTTAAAACATTATAAGATGATGAAATGCTTGGACCAAAACTTTCATATTTTTATATCAGTAAAAATATATGTGCACATACAGTATAATACATAGGTTGTTTGGTATGTTTTTGATAGGTTAGGCCAAATGTAGAAATCATAACAATATACAACTTATCAGGTAGTGTCCTAGTGAAATAATCCCAGAAGATACAAAGCCTGAGTCAGTAATTATTTGCACCAAATACAAGTTGTAACGATTGAAAACAATACTTTTTTTGTTTTGTTTTTGACTTTGAAGATTTTTTCACATCGGCCATGTTTACTTAAAATGTACCAAGAATGAGCACAGTATTTAATATAATTGCTGCCCAAACACTGCAACCAAAGCATTTTATTTGACTGTCCATCTGATAAAGATGGATGTAGTGAAATGTATCTATGTATGTGTGTTTGAACACCATGGTCATTACGTGATCCTACAGCCAGTACGAGCAGAACAACCACAAAACCAAGGTTATATGCTGCTCTTGCCACAGTATTGGAACTCAAATATTTAAACCTTACTTATTTCAACTTAATTTTGAATTAAGATTATTGATGGACACTTGTTACCTGGTACAGTGACACAGACTAAAAGCGCCTGTAACTATTTTGATTGCTTTACTTTACTGTGTTAGATTCTATTCCATCATACTTTCAAATGTATCTACTGTGAGGTGATTATAATGCAGTCTATTGCATTTTATTGTAATGTCACACAGCACTCCCATACTGAGTAGTTCCGTGTGTATGTGTGTCTTATGTTCTTGCATGGGAGCCGCTATAGAAGTCCCTTGTCCTGCATTGGTTCTCTAGGATTTTAACACAGTGGTAGTAAAACAACAGTGTGACTGGTAGGAGTTATAGTTTGGCTTTGCAGCTGTATTGTAAATGGAAATACATTATAAATGTATTTGAGTGCAGCTCTTTGTGTATGTCTCTACACAACCTGGATTAAAAGTATTAGCTGAAATGTATCTTTTCACTTTTGCCATTGACTGATTGCTGCCGGAAATATCTTAACCAATCAATTTGGGGCGGAGTACAAACCCCGCCCATATTGCACTACTGGAAGACTAAAGGAAATGATCAAAGTACTTGAAATGATTTTGAATAACAGACGATGCACCATGCTAGCCGCATGTTACAAACCCCCTTTAGCATCCAAGTCTGTCTATTATCACAGCATTCAAACGATGCAGGCGATGTTTAATACTGTTTGTAATGCAAATCACATTGAAAAGTGTTTAGCTCATTTCAATGTTGTACCTGTTGATAGGAAGTGGAACAGCTAGCTAATTCAAAACAGTTAGCATTGTGCATGTTCTATTGATCGGGTCTGCTGCCTCTACACAGCTGCGGTCATGGGATTCTTCTGTCTTGGGTTGGGCTGGTTTTGGTGTGGATGTTGGTGTCTTCCTCCCTCTGCGATATACCCATACTGGTCTGGACTGGGTTCCCTTGGGTGCCTGTAATCAATGACCCATTTGCTCGGAATTATACTTGGCAGGTAAATAGCTGTACTGCCCCTGTGATCTTACCTAAAATCAATTGTAGTGAAGTTATTCAAAAATGTTATCAATCTATTTTCAACTACCTGGGATTGCCTCAGAAAAAAATGTCCTGAATATCACTCAATATCTCTGATATTTGGAGGCCCTTAACCGTTTTGTCAACCGAGGACTTACATCTCATTTCGGAACTCTTATATAGTAAAGGGGGATGAATTTAATCATTTGTGTCACCAAGGTCATCAACCCCTTACATTTGACCTGTAACCCCCTGCTGTTCCTCCTCAAATGGCCTTACCTGTAACCCCCTGCGCCCCCTGCTCCACGGGTCATCGTGTCGTACCGCGGCCCACGGAGAGGAGGGGTAGGGGAGGGGGGCACGTCCTGGCGCAAGGGGCCCCTCTGTTGGGGCGGAGGCTGGTGGTGGGAGCTAGGAGCAGATAACAAGGAGAGGTCACGGAGTGTCGTGATACTAGATTCAGGAAACAAGGGGAGGTCAAGTAGCGTGTAATACTGGGATCAGAGAACAAGGAGAGGTCAAACAGCATCATAAAACTATAGGAGGGGTTAAGCAGTGTCACAATAGCAGACTCACACCGTAATGTAACGTTTTCTGAAGCTCTCTTTAAGTGAATAACAGTAAACCACTATTTGACAGTCCACTAGCTTATTTTGATGACTTTGATTCTGAAATTTGAAAAAAAGTTAACATTGTTAATAATAATTGCTGACATAACAAAAAGGCACATTATGAGCTACTTTTAAAGTTTTTAGTCATATTAACACCTCACCTTATATAATACTGATGTTTTTTAAAAAAAGGAAATGTTTTTTTTTTTAATATTGACTGATGAATTTCAGGTAGCAAACTCTTTCCTAAATTAGCTACATAGCAAGTTTAAATGAAACTTTATTTCATTGATCATTAATGCTCACATTTCCCCCCACATCAGGTTTACTGGACCCCTGTTTAATCTAAGAACAAATCTGATCCAATGTTTGAGGATGCCTTGTGCAGGAAGCTTGGATATATTTGATATAGGATATAAATTATCTCTACGTCTCTGCACATCTCCACACAACTCAGAGATGCATACATCATTTAATTTACAGTGATGACTATGATACATTATGCCCCTCCCTTATTCTTAAGGATTTAATGATGCCATTTCAGAGGATGGCTTCTGCAAGCGTACCAATCTAGGGATATATGTCAACATTCTGCAATATACCTTCATTGATTTGATTACCTTGGGTGGGGGTAGTACCCAGGGTCTACCCCCCGAAGGTCCCCTGCCCGTTGGTATGGCTGGCTGGGAGGGTAGCCGGGGTAGGATGGTCCAGACTGGGAGTTGGAGTTAGGGTAGGATGGGGACTGGGGGTATCCCTGTGAGGGTTGGGGAGCTCCAAGGTAATGACCTGACCAGGGCTGCATGGGGTAGTCTGCTGGATCCAGTGGACCACGCCTGGAGAAGGGACAACATGGCAATGGTCACTTTTTTACATGAAAGTATAGCATAGCAAATCTTAGCCTAGCATAGCATAGCATAACATAGACTGGCTCAAAGACACATGAATACACTCCAGCTAAGTAGTTTGATGAGTGACTTTTCTTTAAATCAGAAGAATATACTAAAGTGTATAGAGAGAAGAAGAGAAGAGACACGGCTGTGTCGATAATTTAAAATGAGAAACACTAGTTTTGGAGTTTGGCTGAG
The DNA here is from genome assembly GCA_900302305.1 of Polymixia japonica. Classification (NCBI taxonomy): domain Eukaryota; kingdom Metazoa; phylum Chordata; class Actinopteri; order Polymixiiformes; family Polymixiidae; genus Polymixia; species Polymixia japonica. Next base: position 10,379 of record OMKK01068013.1, read on the forward strand.
TTGAGAGATATTTACTTAGTTGATTGAACCTAATTGTCTGAAGAAGACTCAGTCAAGGGAGCCTACAGTAAGTTAGAAAGGAATGGAGAGCTGAACAGTTATATTAGTTGAATCCACCAAACAACACATGGAAAGGGAACAAAATAACAGAGAAATAATGACAGAGAAATTTAAGGTTAGTTCAGTGTTGCATTTATTGTTATATAATCACTCCGGATGAGGATATTTCCTGAAAAAGAATGCAAAAGAGACAGAGAGAGAAGCAGATAAAACACCTTGCCCAGCCAAAGATCACATAGCAACAGAATAAAAGTGACATGTGGCAGTTTTAAGTAGGCTGAAGCTCAGTTAACACACACATGCACACACGCACACACGCACACACACACACACACACAGCTGTGGTAATCCAGTCCAGTCCTGTTAACAGATATCAATTCCTGGTCTCAGTGGAAAGCGAGTACACAAACATGTGTCGTCCACATAGCTTACATTATGAGGTATTACATGCTCTCTCTCTCTACCTCTCTTGTCCACTATCTCTC
>OMKK01068036.1:0-13774 GCA_900302305.1 Polymixia japonica
TGCCAAGTATCCATCTGCTGTGGAGACACAGTGCATACCAGGTCACAGCTTCCGTTTGGGGGAATTTCTCAGCCAGCATAAACAAACTGCGCTCTTATCAAGGCTTGAAATAAACACGGGGGAAGGATGCTTAACCGCTGCTGGCGGTTTTGGGAATGTATGTGAATGTGTATGTCTGGTTTGGGTGAGTCTCAAAGATTGTCAGCATAAAGACCTGAGCTTTTACACGGCTGAGGAAAACACGTTAGCCTCACGGAGGACTTGAAAGATGCACCGAGGAGTCTTGAAAATATGTGATAATTTGTGACTTGTTTCCATATATATTCCATCAACACATATCCCATCATAGGCCAATATTGTCTGTGGCGGCAATGCTACTCCTTTGAAAAGCACTTCAACTGAGCAACTGTAGATTCCAGCATTATTTTCTAATGTCCACTAGATGTCACTATTGTGCTTAAGGCTTTAAGACAAGACCAGGCTGTTGAGTGATGGACTAGCAACAGAGACAGTTGCTACATCAGAAATCACACACAGTCCACGGGAGTGTTTTTTCAGTTGTCATTACATGATCGTACCAATTCGCATTTTTTAACAGGTGGCTGTCTGTCAAAGATTTTTTAAAGAGGTACTGTACACTTAAACGTGTTTTTGAGCTGTAAACTAAATTATATTACTGTACTATGATAAAACACATCAATCTTGGTGTTAATATTGACATTGACACCAAATTTATTTAATAGAAAATGGCTCAACAAGCCATCTGCTGTTTTAAATCAGCCTGAGCCTTGCAAGGTCAGTGCTGACATAGAGTTGACCATTTTGGTAGTACTCTATGAAATGAAATTTATATTTTTTAAAAAGGGCTCCTGCCCTCCTGACTCACATATCCACGCACCCACTCCCCTATCAAATGAAAGTCACTCTATTAGAATCAGAATTAATTCATCTGGCTAATTCCAATTCTCTGTCTCTAATGTGGCAACCAGGAGAGGTTAGATGAATGAGCTTAAATATCTCCCCTGTGCTCAGTGTAATGGACTGAGCCCAAGCATCTGCAGATGCTGAACAGGATGCACAGTCCATCCCACTGCTCTGGTTCAAAGGCAACAACAGATAATGTTCTCCTCAATGAGTAATGGTTTTGGGTCAGTGTCCAAATCTGATAACTATCATGGTAACAGGGCTGCTAATTCATGATAAAGAGAAGGAACTGTGTGCTCCTTTGCTGGAAATGTGTGTGTATCAGACAGAGAAAGAGAAAAGTATTTGTGATTTTATTTAAAAAAAAAAAACATTGACTAAACTTTAGCATATCTACTGCAACTGGTATGCAAACAGTTGTTGCATAAGGCGTTGTACTCAGTTTGTACTGTTGCTCATGTGTAGGCCACTTACATGTCAGGATATTGTTTTGATAAATGGATAGAGAACAGAACAGCAACCCTCTAATGATTGGATTAAGCCTCCTCCACATTGGCAACTACTTAACCAACGATGAGTACACACTGTCCTTATTGGTAGTGCTCTTTATATGCACTTCTTATGCGCAGAGGCTTTTGCAAGCTAGCCTGCACTGTTTTGAGTCTTGGATGAGTGCATTGTTTGTTTCCAGATAAAGAGCCACACAAAGTAACACAATTATTTTGATTTGTTCTGTCCTTTAATAGTCTCACAAAAGGGACGCCCGTTGAGCAAAAGAAGGGTTATACCATTACTGAAAAATATATTTTCACAACTAAAATAACAGTGAACGCTACTAAATTAATTCTGTGTCCTGTCTCCTTTTTCCAATAAAGTCGTTTCTCTTTTCTTCTGAAGGCTACAGACGGAGCATTGTCCAACACGTGCAGAGCGGATTACCCAACCTAAACAACAACAGGCTGCCATGTGAGGGGCCCGAACGCTTCAGTGATTGGTCCATATGCAACCAATCAGAAAATTCTCAAACGCTCTTCAGATTAGTGGGCGTGGCTACCAGATCTGAGAGGTGTGGCTGCCAGTGCTGGTGCAAACCTACTATGGACAAGACAGAAATGGCCTCTTTTACTCTCTCTCTCTCTCTCTCTCTCTCTCTCTCTCTCCTGTCCATAAATGCTGAAACTGCACACAATTCGAGAAAATGAATAGGTGTGTAAAAATTGTAGCTGACATGACATGATAACTGTAAGGGCATAACTCATTGTAGTCGTTTACTCCTTTATATAAAACAAGTCATAGGTATTTGCAAGTTATTTGTCTATCCTAGATGTGTCCCTTCATATAAAGTGTATCAGGGGGAAAGTTACATTGGAATGTGGCCTAGTTCCATCCATAGAATTGCTAAAGCATGGTGTGACAGAGAGAGAGAGGAATGGGTAGTGAAAGATGCTGAATAAACCTATTTCTCATTTCTCATGCTCTATCGAACCAGAGTAAGGACACATTACAATCTGTGTCTTTAACAATGTTTGAGTCCTGTATCAAATTCAACAGCCAACACTTCAGTTTAGCGCATGAAATTTAAAAATCCAAACTTCTCTCCTACATTTTGACCATTGATGGAAAATTGTCCTATCTTGTTAAACATGGAATAAATCATGTGTATTGTTAGTATTTTGGCAGAATCAGCCCCCCTGCCAGAAATGAAGCTTTATCACGTGAATAGAGAAAAGCAAGACGACAGAACTATTCTTAAATATAAGGTTGTGTCTTTTTGTCTGAGGCCAGGATGTGTATAGCTGTCCTAAGGTCTGGTTGATCCAGCAATATTATGCATCACATCTTTCAGAGTAATAACTACAGTAGTCTGTCATGAAATGACTTGTCAAATACCCTTTTTTCTCTGTGCTATAAACTATTAATTATTCAGATCAGATGTAGATAATGGGGACATATTTTTTTTCTACAGTAATGCCAAGCTGTACCTCAATCTCATGTCATTACTTTTCAAAATACAATATAATTTAGACACGAAAAAATAATTACATTATTACTCATTGTACTTATAAAAAAGAACAATTATTTACAATATAACAGCGACATTAATTTCCATTGTTCTCTCCTTTTTCTGATCTGCACACAGTTGCTAGGGGAAGTGACGTCACCAGCGTATGACAGCTTTCACAGTGGAGCAAAATCCTACAGTGGAGTATCGGACAATTTCGGGTGTAAATCTACAAGCAAAAATCCGCCTCCATCCTTCTTTATTTTTGGAATAATGACATTCAAATCACCGAGGACATAAAGTACACATTTCAAGCTTTTGGACAATACGGATATTGTAGCTCTTCGTTTATCAGAAAGATAAAAAAGGGATGGTGAAAGTTGGATTGCTACAGAAGGAACTGAGTGTCGGGATTCTGGGGGAAGGGGGAGTGTGAATAAAGGGGTCGTAACCAGTTGAGAAAGGTGAAATATTAGCCGAGGAAACATTAACAAAAAGAGTAAGAGAACTTAGGTTTATTATTGTAAGGAAGGGTAACGTTAGCAATCGCAACAACATGGAATTGAGAGTGGGAAACCGATACAGACTTGGCAGAAAAATTGGAAGTGGATCTTTTGGAGACATTTATTTGGGTGAGTAAAAAATCTAATGTACACTAGCTAGTATTTGTTTCAGTTACCAAATACATGTTCTGCATGTATTCGCTATACCAGTCAAATAACGTTAGCTAAAACATTACCGAACCCTAATGACGTTCAGCTAATGTCATTTTTCCACTGACGTTAGTTAACGTTAGCTTAGTTTGCTAACCATGGATGTTATCTAGCCAAGGTAGCTAGCTGTCTGCTAGAAACATAATGCTTGTCAGATTCGCTGGCTAGCTATCTTGTCCGTGACAGTTAATCGACATTATATTAGCTGTCAAATGTCAAGCATGTCACTCAACAGAAACTAAGTTAGCCCAAGGAATTTGTCTTTCCATGTAAGAAGAAACACGATTTGAAATGCCTTGACAGATTTCTGGCATTGCATGCATCCATGGAAAAGCCAACTGTCATTATATTACCTTGTGTTACATTAACCAGTACTATTTTCAAGTTATTGTTGTCTGAGAGTCCTCTTTTTATTGCAGCAGCCAGATTACGTTGTAAAAGGCTACTTCTAGCCTACACAGGCTCTATAGGCTGGCTGGTTTGAATCCACAAGAAGTAGACTGATTACAGGCAGACCCAGTCATCCTGAATTGCAGTTGTTTGCTAGCAGCTAGCTAGGTCCCTGCCATCTGTCAGCTAATTCCAGTGCTGAAGGGCAAGAGATAACATTAGCTAGCCAGCCAGGCAGATCTGTCCTGTCCTCCAGGCTATGGCAACCACCCATATTTTGGGATGAGACACAGTGAACCAGTTTCCCATCTATAGTCATTCTTTCTATCCCAGTTTGCCTGAATTTGCTTCTCTTTGTGTAGCTTCACATATCTGTCATCTTAGCCATAATGCATTGATTTTGGTGGATTCCCTGTTAAGTGTCTGTCTGTACGTGTTTCTGGAAAAACAAAAACTGTGCACACCAGTTTTTCCAGTTCATGGCGTAATCAGTCAGCTGTCGAAATTGCCTTTTGAAATGCAATTGCCAATCAGGTTCAGCCCAAAGTACTGTCATTTAAAGCAATCGGTTGAGTTCTATAGTTAGTTTTAATCTTTATTCATCATGTCATAAACAAATGTCACAAGTGGTTCAGAACCCTGGATCCACTCCTTGATTTCTTATCAGCCTGGTTGTTTACACGTGACCTCTCCATTGTTTGTCTACGACTGTATTTGTACAGCATTTATTGTAACTGAGCCAGGAACTAAGGGTCTGCCACACAAGCCTATCAAGCCTGGCACAGCACATGCACGCAGCAGTTACTAGTGTGTAAAAGCAGAAAGAACGTATTGTTTTCCTTGGATGACATCAGTTTGCTACAAACAGTTTTTGTTGCACAATCATCTGTGTGTGAAAGTTGTGGAAAACTAAAGGACTGTCTAGGATATTCTTTACAAGGACAAATTTATTTGCTCCACTATAAACTTTGATCACCCTAATTCACCTGCCTGTTACAGAGCAAATTCAATTGACCAGAATAGCTTGTATTATATGGGCAGTGAATCCAGTCATTTTGTGCAGTGTTGAGTCTGAAGACAGGTTGTGTGTATTTGAATAGGCCAGCTGACAAAACAAATAACTTAGACCTACAGGGGTGGACCATCAACTGACAAACCAGTGTGTTTAATAATTTATTTAATCATAATTTATATTAATGGTCTCATGGATTTGGATATGCCATTGGACTAGATGACTAGTGTGTGGGTCTAATGCTATGAGAAGGTTAGTTTGCTCAAATTTGTGAAATGTAAACAATATTAAGAAATCTCACTTAAATGGCAGCAAGGTTTGTCCATTCCAAGGGGGACAAATTCTATAGGGTTTGAACCCCAGCCAACCTCAATTGTACAGACCGGCTGTTGGATGTTTCCAAGTACTAGCAGACATGTGGTTTTGATAAGGCAAGTCACCCCACCCTGCTCCCTGGGGTTTCACTCTAGTCTGGAAACAGTCCTCACACAGGCTACACATGCTTAGGTTTATAGAGACCCTTGACTGAATTACAGCATGTTGCATAACTGGGCCTGAAACATGCCTTGAACATTAAGTAGTCCTACTCCTCCAATGATGTAGGCACCCTCCTCAGTTTGGACTGCATGATAAAGCATACCCATGGATAAACCATATTTCAACATGTTAACATGGAGTGTCACTACTCCCTCAGCAACAACACAATTTAGGACATTGGTGTGTCCTACTCCTGCCCATGTTCTGTCAGCCTTGAATTGTTTACATGTCCTCTGGTATCTTGGGAAGCATGGCTAAGCCATGCTGAAGCTCCACTCAGCCATAATTCCCCTGCCTTGCTCTATTGTGGCCTAATGCAGTTGGTTTTATGTAACCACACACGCACATATGAATCATCCAACATGTTGAGTGTTTACGCATGGAGGTGTTGGGTGCCTTTTTAGGAGATGGGTCATCAGAAATTGCCACTAGACGGTGGCTTGTCTGCTCTGCATAGCAGGCTGACACTCTGTTTTCCTCTATTGAAATATGTATTGGCCATTGAGTAGCCCTCCCTGTACAATCCTTTTTATTCTCTCTGATGTTTTTTTATCACAACAGAACGCATGCGTCCTGGTTACTGACAAATTCAGACCAAGCATTTACCTAGGTCCACAACTTTCTTAACTCCTTTACCTTTTTTGTTCATATCCCACTTGTTAGATTCATTCTATTTTAAAGGATGGGTTCCCTATTTTTGACATTAGACCCTATTTATCAATAGTCTGGCATGATCCACTCATTTCACTGATTAGTGCAGTATTGAGAATCTTACCAGTGTATCTCCATATCAGGCTCCAATAAGTGTCTTCATAAGTTGTACTGAAAACACAGTTGCAAACCAACATTGTGTCAAAAGTTACATTGAGTTTAGTAGGGCTTGGACAAATGCATTCTGTCTACATTTGTTTGTTTACTTTCCAGCAGGCTAGCAGCAGGTAGTTTGTTTTTATTTCTTAGTGGGCTACCTAACGTGACATAAGGCTAGCTAACTAAATAAGAACATTTAGTTTTCTGGCAAGATGGCTTCCTATGATAATGAGCATGTGATCCCTGATAACTTTGATGGCTGTGCTTATTGTTTTGAGTACATGGATGATGATCTACGACAAATGGAGGAGAGGGGAAAGAGAACAAAGAGAGGCACAGGTCTATTCAAAATGAATTCTGAATCATCATAAAATGAGTGAAGACCATTATGATAGTACTGTGAGCTTCCTGTTTTCGTCCTGTATCGTGGTTTTTGAGGACTCAAATCCCCGATGGATTTGTATTGGAGCCTGATACAGAGATACACGGCGCTGGTAAGATTCTCAATACTGCACCTATCAGTGAAATTATGCCTTGAATCAATCACAATCATGCCAGAATGTTGATAAATGGGGTCTAACTTTGAAAATAGTGAACCTATCTTTTAACTTTGCAGGCAGTATCAGCTCAGTCCTTATTCTGATGTGTACAGAGGTACCTTTTTACCCTGAAGCTTCAAGCTGGGCCTTATGTAACATCTTGGCCTCTTCCTGGGTATGAAACCTGCCTGTATGGTTTCTCCCTGTAAGCGCCTATAGTTGTGGTTGGCTTCCTGCTTTGTTTTTATTGCTGCTGGGTAGGGATGGGCCTGGACTCGTTTAGTCACTCACTGTTCCATGTCCCTCAGTTTCAGAACACTTTAGAAGCAAATGTTCTTTCTCCTCTCTCATCATGGAATTCCTATAAACAACAAATGGATCCGGGCCTCAGTTCTGATTGGATGAGCCACATTTGAAGCTGTTGTAAAATACTTGATAAACACACACCTGTGACCGCATAACATTTCATTTAAATATTGATGTGCTAAACAAAAATAAGGCAACAGGTGTTAAAATGGAAAGAAACACGTATGGGTCTGACTAATACTGACACAATCAGTGACATCCTATAGTTAACATATAGAGATTCAATGAAAACGTTATTTTACTACTCCAGCAAATAGGACAAATACAGACAAATCTTAGTGACAACCTTGGAATGGAGAACCTTTCTATTCCCAGCTGATTCAGCCAGCCAACTTGGGCTAATGCTTTCTGGACTTTGTGCGATTTCCCAAGCTGAATAAATACCACACATATAAACACAAAACTGCTTAGCTAGTTCTAACTTCTTATAACTAAGATATTTGTTGGGGGGAAAAAAATTCCATGGACACATGTAACAACTACATCCACAAATTTCATATGATCTTTAAGCTAGTAGAACAGTGTCACTGGGCCATCAAAACACCCTAACCCAGAGCCATACACTGCTGTGCAACTGTGCAAGTGTAGGGTTCAATGGTTTAAGAACTATATTGCTTGGCGGAAAAATTCACTTTGTGCCTAACCACGCCTCATAGCTGTTGTAAAATAACTGTAAACCACGGCCTCTCGTGGCTTATTGCTTAATTACGCCATTCCTACACCACTGGTCCTAACAACTAAAGCAAACCTTCATTACACTAAAATTAAAAAGCTTTTTATTGGCTAGCCTGGCTTTGGTATGAGTCAAAATATCCTTAGTTTAAGAACCAGTAAACTCAAATAGTGAAGATATTAAAGAACACATTGCCTGTATTGGAAAAAATAACCTGGCAAATTATTTGAATTTTAAATATTTGAGTCGCTAAAACCTTGGCTGTACAACCTTTGCTTTTTTTTGTTCCAATTACACATTTTCCTTTGCAATTAATCACTTGTCCCCTTATAGGCACAGATATTTCTGTGGGTGAAGAGGTGGCCATCAAGCTAGAATGTGTGAAGACCAAGCACCCCCAGCTCCACATCGAGAGCAAAATCTACAAGATGATGCAAGGAGGAGGTGAGGCATCACATTACACTTTAGAATCCTCATTCTCGATTGTACACACTAGCTGTGTGTCACTTCAGCTCTCTGGTGAGGCCTCCATCTCTTCAGTTCCATCGACTGTTTTCTCTCCCCCTCCTTCCTGCTCCATTCTTCCTGTGTCCATTCAGATTTATGGACACCCTAAAAAAAACCTCCCTCCTCTCTACCATTATGTCTTCCCACCCCTATCCCACTCTCCATGTAAATGTGATGTACACATCACTTGGACAGCTAGTGATCCACCTGAGTCATCCAGCAGGCAGAGGGAGAGCCTGCCGGGAACATTGAATCAGCTCCCAGTAATACTCAGAGTGGCTTGTGAGCCTGAGTCCACACTCACGTGGGTGAACTCACTCACTGGACTGGAAATCATGTTGCCGTGAAGGGAACGGGTCAAAACTGTCTCTCCTCAAATGATTCAGTTGGCCTTTGTTGGAATGGAAACAGTGGGTGTATTAGTAGTAGTGAAAAAAAGCTAGGCGTGTTTGCTATTTATGTACCACTTGTATTTTACACTGTAGACTTTAAACACAAAACAATTATTTTACATTTGTCTCCCCATCTCTTTGCAGTGGGCATCCCAACAATAAAGTGGTGCGGTGCAGAGGGCGACTACAACGTGATGGTGATGGAGCTGCTGGGGCCCAGTCTGGAGGACCTGTTCAACTTCTGCTCCCGCAAGTTCAGCCTGAAAACAGTCCTGCTGCTTGCCGACCAGATGGTGAGACTGACTGCTACCACAGAATGTTGAATTCTGTTTACCGTTATCACACACTGACCACCGATTGCCCTCACACACATTTTTTCTGACCTATAGAGCACAACAGAAAGCATATACATTACCTTGCATTTTAGGCATTTTGCTAATGCTTTCATCCAGAGACTTTCAATGAGGAACCAGGTAGTGTTTTAGGGCACTTCAACATGACACGTTTCTTGGATTGAACCTGAGATCGTTTCTCTAACCACTGGGTCATCCTGTTGCCCCTACATTAGTGCAAGGAGATGAGTTTTTTACATTGTTGTTGTTTTTTTACACAGACAAGGATTTGTAATAGCTAACTTGGTAAAAATGACCCACTTTCTCTCCTCTCAACTACAGATCAGCAGGATTGAGTACATCCACTCTAAGAACTTCATCCACAGAGACGTGAAGCCTGACAACTTCCTGATGGGGCTGGGCAAGAAGGGCAACCTGGTCTACATCATTGACTTTGGCCTGGCCAAGAAGTACCGTGACGCTCGCACACACCAGCACATCCCCTACCGCGAGAACAAGAACCTGACCGGCACTGCCCGTTACGCTTCCATCAACACACATCTGGGAATCGGTACAACAACACACACACATGCCATGGGCATACTTGCATATGTAGACCTGTATGTACAACAGTTCCTGTAAAAACATTTCTGCAACTCCTCACGCTACACACCTGCCTAGAAAATGATGCCTGGATGCCACAATGACCCTTTTCCTGTTCCGCCCCTTTCTTTCTCCTGTTTTGGGCAACAGAGCAGTCCAGGAGGGATGATCTGGAGTCTCTGGGCTATGTCCTCATGTACTTTAACCTGGGCTCCCTGCCGTGGCAGGGTCTCAAGGCTGCCACCAAGAGGCAGAAGTACGAACGCATCAGCGAAAAGAAAATGTCCACCCCGATCGAGGTGCTCTGCAAGGGATACCCCTGTGAGTGCTCATTTAATTTGGCCTGTACCGATGTCTTACATTGTTGCTAGGCCACTGCTCGCAGGCCAGATTACTGACTACAAGTTGTTTCACACTGTTGGGTCATTTAAGTGCAGAGGACAAAGGTTCAGTTCAGAAATGTTTTCTCTCTTTGTCCCTTTTTCACAGCTGAGTTTGCCACCTACCTGAACTTTTGTCGCTCCCTGCGGTTCGATGACAAGCCAGACTACTCGTATCTAAGGCAGCTGTTCAGGAACCTGTTCCACAGACAGGGCTTCTCTTACGACTACGTCTTTGACTGGAACATGCTAAAGTTTGTGAGTACAGTTGATAAAATGGAATCTGATCTTTCTGGAGGTAACTGTTCATTTGCTGCCTTCCAGGATCCATGGTTAGGAATCCATCATTTCTATTGAGACACATGGTATTTGCGTCTCAATAGAAATCACATTCTTGGCAGATGGTTATGTGGTTTGTTTTTATAGCCAAATGTAGACATCATTGGTTTGAAAGTGTATTTTCTTGGTTGCTTTTCTGACTTGTGCACAGGGAGCCAATCGTGCAGCAGAAGAAGCAGAGCGTGAGCGCAGGGACAGAGAGGATAGGCTGAGGCACGGCAGGAATCCCGGGGCAAGAGGAATCCCTGCTGCATCGGGGCGACCCCGTGGAACACAGGACGGAGCACCGCCCACGCCTCTCACACCCACCTCACACACAGGTCTGTCCACACTGACACACATTGATGGGTTACACACATCAGCCCCTCTTGATTCCTTGATCACACATGCTGTATGGGTCTCAGCAGCCTCCTTGCACTTGTAACTAGTCCCCCAGCGATGACATCATGCCCTCCTACGGCCCCCCACATCTAAATAACAATCAGATCCGTAACAAGGGTGAATCAACTAGACACCCTCACTCCTTAGAAACACTGCTGGCACGTGAGTCACCCTCACCCCACAGCTAGGCAACACTGCTGAGACCTCTTGCGGCTACTAGTGTATAACAACAAGTCTGATTCCTATGTTTTTTGACTTGATCTTCTTCCTCTCCATCTCTGTCCTCCAGCCAACACATCCCCGCGGCAAGTGTCTGGTATGGAGCGTGAGCGGAAGGTCAGCATGCGGCTGCACCGGGGTGCGCCCGTTAACGTGTCGTCCTCAGACCTGACGGGACGCCAGGATACCTCCCGCATGTCCACCTCACAGGTACAAGTCTCCCCCGCCTCCAGCTAAGACACGTCAGCTGACCTCTGATTTAGTGTCTCAGCCCGGAAGACTACGCATAAAAAGATTAAATAAACTTGGGTTTTGTTATAGAGAATTCTGGCTCAGCTCAGTCTCTTGGATCACACCTATAAGATCTAAAATCTTCTGGTAGTAACCCGCTGAAGAAAAAGCTTTGTGCTCTAAGCTTTATGGTAATCCACATGGGAAAAAAGATTTAAAACTTCTCATCCTAGTTCTTCATAGAAGTGTGTTGTGTGCTACTACAATTAACCATCAAAGATCATCGTCTTTGAAAGGAGAGGTCTATAGAGTGTTCAACATCTACATTCTGTACAAAAGGTTAATCTATAATACTTCACACAGGACTAAGATCCAGAAATGAGGGAAATACTGGACCCGTGCTCTAGTTTGACACCACAGGAGCCCTATCTTGTTTGGTTGGTGCAGGTTTGGGTTCTGACTTGACGTATACGGCCTTCTCTCTCCCTCCCCCCAACCTCAGAATAGCATTCCCTACGAGCATCACGCCAAGTAGACGCTCGCCACGTCCTTGTGTGACGGCGGCCACACCGGGTGAGTCCCGTCCCTGAAGCACCAGGGATGCACTGCTCCACACTCCAGTTCTGCAAGGGTTCTGTGACTCGGAGAGGTGCTGGTTCAGGCTGCCTCACAGTCTCAGGTTGTGGTGTTCAATGCTGGTTCCTCTACGTTTCACTGCCAGTCTGGTGTCAATTTGATCTGATTCGCATCCCCTGAATGAATTTGGCTATTATTCATCCAACTCCCTGTGACTGCACTCCTTGCCTCTTGACTTAAAGAAAAACTGGAGAAGGAGGTAATGATATGAAGGGAATACAGGAATGACATAATATAGGATCTAGCAGCATTTGAACAGGTAGGTACAGGTACACAGGGCTGGAATAGAAACATGCGTCTTTGTCCTGCTTCCTGGAATCAGATGAAACGCTAGAGGGCTAGTCAGTTTCACCCAATGATCCTGACTCTGAATAACACTCAGCTAGGATTGGCAGCTATCGATGTCATGTGTCATAGATTACACAATGCCATCACAGAGATGTTTATCACTGATGTGTCTCTGGATGTCAATTTGAAATCGCATACCACACTTTCTGGCATGTTGATGACATGGCTCCTACCATCATAGCCTGCTGTGAGTCGGTCAGACGCTGGCGTCTTCTCATTAGGAGGCTGGAAACCTTGAGAACTGGAGTGGACAATGCATCGCAGTGCATCACAGCCTAAGTTGTACCTCCCTTCCTCCCCGTGTGGAAGCAATGCCCCTACAATCAGTTCTGTGCCTGTGGCTTGTTGCTTGTACTATTGGTTTGATGCCTGCGCAAGGCTACATCTCAGCATGCAGGCCTAGCTCTAAAGCATATGAAAAGTGCTCACCCCCAGCCTTGCCTTAGTGAGTTGGACGTGCAGTCAAGTGTTTTTATTTCCCCTGCAAAGTTCCTCTCCCCTGGCTTTTGGCGCTCAACACTTGCATGATTTGAAGCTACACATTTTGAAGGCAGCGTTCAGCTGGCTGTGGCTGACAGCATGACATGCAAAGATTCTGACAGGAAACAAAAAATTCAGATTTGTAAGTATCATCAACCGTTTCAAATGAGTGTATGGCTCACTAATCACTTTGCCTAGCTTACCTTTCCTGCAACCTTGGTGTGTTGATATGCATTAGATTAGAAGGAGATAACTACAACAACACCTTTGTATTTTTCCTTTCTGGGTATTAAATTGTCCAGTTTGTTGATCATGTAGCATATTGTTGCCGTCAGGCACAAATGTTGTATCTCCATGAAGGCAACTTTTTAGGCAATAGTTCCAGTTTTTGCATTAATGAATGAAACTAGTTTTTGTCCAATGGCCGTAACACTTTAACAGAATGTGTAAAGGTACCAATGAAGGCCATTTATGTAAAAAAACTCATTTTGGAGGTTTTGCACCCAACAGCGACGATGTGTGGGAGAACATCCACTTTATACAAAGTTGTAATGTGACTTTGTGTAATGAATTGAAGAAATGTTTAAAGCATTTAAATGCGTTTAAAGAAATGTATTGAGACTAGACCAATGATAGGGACCTTTATATCAGAGTTCTTCAGGTGGCCATCTTTGTATGAGCAGCACATAAATCAATTGAAAGCTCCATGTGTGACCCTCCTTCCTCCTCTCCTGTGTGTCTCCTGTAGATGGTGTCTGGCGTGACCCCTGGTGGTCTCCACTCTGTAGCTCCGCGATGAGCCCCACCCTGCGCCTGGCGGACCAAGCCCTGCTCACTCAGCAGCAATCAGCTCTATGACCACACATAACAATACCACCACTACTACTGCTACAGCTACCATTGGAAGCCAGCTTTTGACTCAGCACAATGTCTGTCTCTCTCTGGCTGGCTTTTGCGCTT
>OMKK01068039.1:0-10358 GCA_900302305.1 Polymixia japonica
TCGGTTGGTGGTGTGGGTTTAGAAGGGGCGACGGGTGAGGGGGACAGGGGTATGGGTGGTGGTGATGAAGAATGGAGAGGGGAGGGGATTGGGGAGATGAGTGAAGTGGGTTGTGGACAAACGGACAGAAGATGACAAATGGGAGGAGGGAGGACGAGGAAAGAAAGCGTGAGGGAAGAAAATAAACAAACAAACAAACAAACAAAACTGAAAAATGGGTAAAGAATATAAGCAGAGGTGGCGGGAAAAAAATCAACTAAGACACTGCACAGCGTGGAGAAGAACGAACGGACTAGAGTACGAAGAAAAGCGCAAAGAGAAAGACCAACTTAAAGACGACGGCGTATGAGAGAGATGAGAAGAGAACGAGAATGAGGATGAACAAAATCATGGGCTGAAACATCTGGAGGGAAACACAAAGAGGAACAAAGAGAGGGAGTCGGGGGGAAGGGAAAAAAGAATGCAAAACACTGGTTATGAAGCGCATGCAATGAGGGATACGTGAGTCCAAACCAACAGCTGAGATACCGCCGCGAACTGCAGCGCGACAGCTAGCACGCTAAACGTTGTCAACACATGCCCGTGCACAGCCGCGTGTGTCGCAGAAGCCTTGAGCTGAGAAAAGTGGGATCTTATCCTTATATGAATACTATGTAGAGCGTTGTTTTCAAACAGTTACAGTGCTTCAAATCCACTGGATGCACGTGAGGCTTCAATCTAGCACTATGCTAATGGCTGCCTGTTATGGCAAATTTTTGCTCCAACATAGCGTTGTTCTAGCTAGCTAGTAGCAACTCTGTATTAGCATGATTAAGACGTGGCAATAATCTTCAATAGTTTTGTTTATTGCATTTTTATCTATCCTATTCTTTGCTGCAGCAATGACCAAATTCCCCCTTTGGGGTTAATGGGGTTCATACTGAACACCTTAAAACCCTGATTCCAGAACTTTTTTATGCATCTTTATTGATTCTGGGTAGACCAAGGCCTGATTGACTTGAGAAAGTGTGAGCTGTTAGTACAGCATAGAGTTTGCCCCATCCGCCCAGCTCCCATCCACCCAGCCTAACCAGGGGGTCCTACAGGCAGAAGAGTAAAGCAGAAACAAAATAAGTAATTGGATAGAATAAACACAGCGACAGCTTCAATCTTCTATATCTACAAAGCAGGGCTGGTATGAAGGCATATCAGTGCCAAAACCCGCGAGCGCAAATGAGATCCACGCACGCGGATGTAGAGGCGTCGCGCGCAACTCAAACAGCCGCGCACGCATGTTATTTTTGCGAGCGCCTTCACAGCACTTGCGCGCAGAATATCTCTGCTCACACGAGCAATATTGTAGCCTGCGAGGTTAAAACCGTGTTTTGAGCGCACGCAGAATCCGAAGGAGCGCGTGACTGTTATCCCCGATGCTATCATTGCTCCCCCTGCTCGCAAAACTTTCACCTGCTCGCTCGCAGGTGGTTTTACTTTTTGGCAGTAAGTGGGCGGACCCAGTCACCATTGTGTCCCTAAATACAATTTAGAGATATAATGTCCTACATCCACGTGGGTGGATCTCATTTACGCTCACTGATATGCCGTCATAGGCTGGCTCTTAGCGTTTCTTCTATCCAAGAGTCGGCTCATTAAAGTAGACATCCAGGATGCTGTCTGCCCAATCATGCAGCAAGGAGGTAATGATGTCGCTATGGAAGAACACAGTTGGTTGATATGTTGACTCATACGAAGCAGCAAGTTGAGTAAAACAAGCGGAGAAAGCAAGAAGCCAGCCAGCAAGGTTCTTCCACAGGCACTCACACAAACTTGTTTAACCCTGGCGTAGGCTCTTTTCCATTGAGCAGGTTATTTTAGACAGCGCACGCATTTTTATGGTTTGTCTCCCTGGCAACACCATGGAGTAACCAATCCCATGTACTGTATGTGTGTGTGTGTGTGTGTATGTGGTGATAGGTTGGGCAAATGTAAAAGCTACACCACTTGGCATGTGTCATAGTGAGTCATACAAAAGATGGTGTGGTGTAGCAGAGCTATACAGAGATATTTTTTGCCAGCATGCTACTATCCACTACAGTAATAAACGCTTTAGGTCAAGCCAAATGGAAGAAGCTGCCTTAACCCCTTGTGTACTCAATCCAGCTCTCTTCCAAGGACCCTCCCAAGTACCCTCCCAAGTACCCTCCCCTGGCCCTGGCTGACTTGAAGCAGGGCAGCTGCAGACAGTGAGGGCAGGGAGAAGGAGGCAGGCAGGGCTGCTGGCTATGAGGGTGTGCATGGGGATGCAGATGTGGATGCAGCTGCAGCAGAAAGCAATGGTGGTGGTGGGACAAGGGTGGCGGTGGTGCCAGTGTGGCTGAGCTGGGTGGCTCGTGATGGGGCAGGGGGCTTCTGGGTCACCCTGGGCTGGCACTGGAGGTGTGGCGATCTACTAAGTCTGTCAAATGTTTTGCCTACTAGGCTTTATTGGTCTATGTTAGGGGACCTTACCCAAAATGAAATTACCCTTGACAGGAAAGCAAGGCTGTGGATAGTATTGGTTCTGGAAAGGGTCTACTATGATTAAGATGTGCTGCACTGCCACTGTCTTTAATTACGGATGCTTATTTGCACGCTCTGCTGACTAAGGTTCACATTTAGTGGCGTTAAAATGGTCTACTAATGACTGCTCATTCAGACGGATTTAAATCTAACCGTAATGAAATCCCAACATTTAGAAATATATCCCCTTGGGTTTTCTAATGGTTATAAAGCTGAACTCTCACCAACACTTAACATGACTTTGCAGGCTAACCAGTTTTAACCTACTGCAGTTTTAAAGTCATGCAGCCATCTGCCGTGATATTTTCATGACTTCAACCTTTTTCTAATGCCCTTTCCTTTCTAGGATTTCATATCATCCAAACAAACAGGAGGGGGTACGTCTGAGGTTGAATGCTAATCAATACTACGCATGCTTTTAAAAGAGCCTGGGTTTAAAAGAGAACGGTCATGAAAAAAGTATTGACTTTTTTCCCAACATGGCTAACTGCCATACTGGCTGGCAGGCTTTCTCCCTTATTGATATTTTTTTTGCAAAAAAACAAGCAGCCAGAGAAAGGTAATGTCCAGATATAGCAGGGGGGTGTCAGCATACAAACAGTATGGGGCCCGGACAAACGTTCAAAGGAAGTCTATCTATGGAACTTACCTGGAAGTCCGTCACCAGGTCCCGTCCCAGGGTGCCAATGGGGGAGTCGCGTGACATAGAGGTGACTGTGGACAGGAAGCTGCTGGACTCGGTGAGGTTGGGCATGGGCGACAGATCATCTGCCCTATCCCTCATCCCTTCCCCCAAATGGTCCACCTTTTCCATGAAGATGTGCAACTCGGTGTGGAAGGCCTTCATGCGTGTGTTGATGGTGTCTAGGACCTGGGTGTCTGGTTTTGATCCGGATGCTGCCCCTCCATCCAGGCTGTCTCCTGTAGTCACCAGGACCCTGCCCTCAAATATCAGACTGTCGGTGTCTGTGATCAGGCGCTCAACTGTCTTCCCTAGCCTTTCCGCCTCGCGTTTCACATTAGATAGTGACTCGCGGTCTTCTCTTCTCCGATTGGCTAGTTCGTTGGAGCTTAGCTCGCTGCCGTCCGAAGGTTTGATGCTTCCGAACCCTGAGGTGGTTGCCGTTTTCTCAAACAGGTCCTCCGAGTCGCTCTCGCCCCCAACAGGCCCCTCCCTCTTGGGGTGGAGGAGGAGGAGTCGCCCCGCCTCTTCCTCCTCAGAGGCTTCCCGGCGGCCTGCGTCGCTCTCTGCATCACTGTCCCGGGGGCTGCTGGTGCGCAGTCCCAGATGAGCAGCGAGGTCGCAGCGCTGGACGTTGGACATGAGGACGCGGTTCTCGTACTGCAGTTTCATCACCTTGCCGCTCAGCTCGTTGATCTGCATCCTGGCTGCTTTCAACTCCTCCATCATCATCCCGCTGCTAGAGCCATTACCGTTCCCCCCATTGCCAGGCTTAAACACCCCTCCCTCACTGTCCTCTTCCCCAGCCAACCCAGAGCTGCTGGTGGGTCCGAACTTGAAACGGTTAAGCTCAGAGGTCAGCTGCTTGTTGTGGTCCTCGATCTCCGAGATGGAGCGCCGCAATAGCTCCGCCTCTTCTTCGACAAACTGGAGATGGCGTCGTAGCTCGCTGGCTGACTCCAGCGCGTCCCCACCGTAGGGTGACGAGGGCATGCTGGAGAAAGGCTCGCGACCAAAGCAGTCCCTCTCGTACTGACAGCGGATGTCTTCGTTTTCTGCCCGCAGACTGCGGTTCTCCACTTCCAGCTCCACAATCTTCCTGCCCAAGATGTTAGCCTCTTCTTCTACCAGTTTGAGGCGTAGTCGCAGTTCAGCTTCCCGTGTGCTATGGGGGCCCCCGCCGGAGCATTCAGCCAGAGGCAGGGGACTGTCCACGTCCCCATAAACCGACTTGTACTTCTGCAGCTCCTGCTCCAGTTCGTCCTTCTCCCGACCGAGCTTGGCCATCTTCTTCCTCATCAGGGTGGACTCCTCCTTGGCAAACTGGAGCTGGCACCTGAGATCAGCGCTGTCCTCCTGGTTGGGGGAGGAGAGGAGAGAAGAGGAGAGAAGAAGAGAGAAGAGGAGAGAAGGGACAGAGAGGAAGACTTGATGTGATTACAACCTCTTAGTGAGCCATTACACATAGGATGACATGATTTACCATACTGAATTCAGGGGAGAGGGAAACACAAGATAGAATAGTTCATTAGAAATCTCTTACCTGACTCATGGACTTCTTGTCCTTGAATGTTTCCCTGCTCCCTCTCCTTCTCAACGCCGTCTGTGAAAAACATAAAAGAGGGATTTGAAAGATGTATGCAAAAACAAGACAACTCCATCTGGTAACATTCACCTGATCAGCTCAGTTGCTGCACTGCTTGAGGGGAAGAGAAAATTACACAGGCCTACAATAGTGAAGATTCAATAGTGAAGATCTATGCATTTTTAAGACATTTATTGATATTCTATATATCATGACACCATTGCTTATGTACAGTAGACGTGCGATAACTGATGACGACAGTAATAATGATGGTACCTTGCAACACTCAATGCAGTGTAGCATATATCCACGCTGACATCTGCACTAACTTCCCAGATGCTAACCAGGCGATGCATAGGAGACCATGGAAGCCCATAGGGTCATTAATCTGTGTGGACGTCTTACGTAACATGCCCATCATCAGGTCAAAGCTTAGTCTAATAAGGAAGCATTTACTCTAATGCAGATTGCAGATCACGTGACATAATTACAGCCTGATTCGTGCACATGTGGTCATCGTAATAGCCTATATCAAAGGCCCACATCTGGTCGGGATGTAAATCTTCCTGCAGGGGTGAAATAACAGTCCCAAGGAATGAAGCAGGATACAAATTTTATTTCACATCATTTGAATGTTCCTGTTCCAATTCAGAAAAGGACCTTCAGAAAGCATTTAGATGAATGGGATGTTTTGGCATGGGTCTGGTTGTATTGTGGGGCAGGGTGCATTAGATCCAGAGCTCAGTGTGACAGACATCTTATCCCGGCTCAGATTCAATAACACGGTAGTCCCACAACATTCTGGTGAAGCATCTGCCTGTCCGATGGGGGAAATCTGTCCCGTGGCTAATGCTGGGCACTGCACGCAAAGCCCGGATCAAACGTGGCCTTCTGCACAATAGTTTAGTCTTACCGACTAATAAAATCATTCATTTTTCAGCAAATGTGTTTTGCTTTCTTGCGGCAGGGGCGCAGTTTAACAAGAGTCAGGCGATACAGACAACCACTTGAGAGAGAGGAGGAAACGATAGTGGAGAGGGAAACAGAAGGGGTGGAGCAATGGAGAGAGATAGAGAAAGAGAGACAGAGAGATGGAGGAAGAGAAAGAGAGAGAGAGAGAGAAGGGAAGCAATCCCACTCTATTAATGTAGAGTGCAAACCTTTTTTCCAGGAACAGATTGCTGCCCTGCTGGTGTTATTTAAGGGTTCTGATGATACTTAAAGCAAGGCCACTTTCTAGGAAATACAACCTGCTGATATTTCCGATCTTAGCGTTGCAATTATATTTCCGAGGTGTTTTTGTTTCAGAGTAACGAAAAACACGATGACCACGAATTGCTTGTGACTGTTCGTGGTTCAACCACAGCCTTGACAAATTAACTCCGACAGACCCCAGTGAAGATCCACATGTCGGAGAGGAGTATCTGCTGTTCATTAGCGCCTATCAGTTATGCGCTGAATTGCTGCCGTTTTGGGAAATAACGTGCCAACTGCTCTCACGCTGTGTTTTAAAAAAAAAAAAGAAAAGAAAAAAAGGAGAAGTCAGAAGGAGCTCTGGCGCCAACCTAAATAGACCGGTGGGCCAGTTTGAATCATTCATGGCCAGACAGATGGAAAGTGTGAGGGCGAGCCTGCTTTGCCCGAAGCAGGGATGGACTTTGAGTCAGTCCCTGGCTCTGGGACAACGAGGCAGCGCCCCCTTAGAAACTACACCAAAACATGACTGTAAACAGTCCTGAGAGCAGCAGGCGGACGCAGAGATACACACGAAGAAGCAGGGCTAAGCTTGAAAAGGAAAGCTGTTATTTTGTATTTTTAACCTTAACTTGCTGTCTCCAGTGACAACAAAATGTAAAATAAAAGGACCTGACAACTTCTCCTGTATCCCTGTACCCTGTCTGAACCTCCAGCCTACAGTATATATTCTTACTGGGCTGCGCTGTAAACAAACCTCGTTTCACTACCTGGGTTTCATTTGCACATTACGTTTCGTACATCTCTTAGCTTAATTTCGTTACCCAGAAGACTATGCGCCAACAAGCCCAACACGGACATTATATTCTAATTGCTCTCATCTTTCACTCTGAAGAAGGCTCTACGCCAAAACGCATAAGCGTTTTTCTATTGTGATGTGAGCCAAATAAGGTGAAATTTTAGTATTTTGTCCTCCTTGACTTGTAAAATTGGG
This sequence comes from Polymixia japonica, assembly GCA_900302305.1. NCBI lineage: Eukaryota > Metazoa > Chordata > Actinopteri > Polymixiiformes > Polymixiidae > Polymixia > Polymixia japonica. The sequence goes on from OMKK01068039.1 coordinate 6,994, forward strand.
ACGGTGCTACCTTTTCGTATTTTTGGGGGGGTTTAGCGCTCCACAGAGAATCCCATTGTTGACGCGCAACCTCCTTTTTTCAATTCAGTGCTCTCATCTCTCATTCGTCATTCAGTTCTTGACGAAGCTTTGAATCTCTGACGCGCAGGGGAGCTTTCTAGCTCGCCTGTCCGCCCTCCCGAGCCCTTGCTGCCTCATTTAAAGTTTCTGTCTGATCCAGAATTCAACTTTCGGTGCCTTGGCGTCCAAAGGGAGTAATCCTCTACATGGTGAATGCAAATATGCGAGTAGTAAAATGTGGTTCGTGGAGCAGAATGTCTCTTTGTATCAGTGAGATCAGAGCTTGTCAAAGGAATCTTGAACAAAGCAGCCCATCAAACACCTAAGTGATATTCTCTAGATGTCTCAGTATGTGTGCATGTGTGTGTGTGTCTCTTTATCTGACTTGCTTCCCACTAACAGAAAACTAACAGGTTGGTTGATCCCACCTGTCAAATTGTCAAATCGATTTTTCAGAACTCTCACACAGTAGGTTGATTACTTGCTAGATTGGCTGGTAGAGAAGTCAAACTTAATCTACTCCTTCACTTTCCAGCCTGGGTCTCACCACAGTGAACCACTGCTCATCTTCTCCTGGGACAGCGTCACCTTCAACTCTTTTCCTTCGTTCGTTCAACAGCGCAGACTCACAACGTTATTATTCCGCCTCTGCCTCAGGGTCTACGTCCACGCTGCACAAAGCTTGAAACTTATTCCATCCATTTCCATTCTTCCCAGCACGTCTGCAGTATCTCGTGGTATGTTGTTCGATTGCTCTGGTCTTAATGTAAAGTCCGACTATCCCTGAACCCCATGTGCCAGTTTGTGCACGACATGACGGTACCTGGTCGATATTTTCCAGCACCTGCGTCACCTCGACAAACTCCTGTGAATTTAGTTTACTTGCCGATTTAACTTTCAACCTTACACCCATGGACCAGTCTCAGATAGCTCAGCACATCAAACTAAACACAGTTATTGCAAGTGACTGCAAATATGTCTGGGCATTCTCAGGGATGTCGGACCCAGCAGTGTTGCTGTGGCAACGCTAGCCCCCTGGCTCGGCCATTAGCCGCTTACAGCGCAGTTTTCGTTCAATCAGTGTTGCAATAGAGGGTAAACCCGAGCAACCAGAACCTTTATGATATGAAATCCTTGTATACATTATTGTAAGAAATATCAGACTCATTTAAGTTGCATTTTCCAAAATACATTTCAAATATATTGCCTTTATTTGGTGATGGCTGACTGGAGTTCATCGTTTGTGTTCCCTTCTTGTCCACGCTGTCCTACTGAATCCTACTGTATCTGCCTGCGTCCCTTCTCTCCTCTCCTCCCAGACTTCCAGTCTGTTTTAGTATCTCCAACAAGCAGTCCTGGTATAATTCCATGCCTTGGTGACAGAGCTAATCTCTCCGGGGAGCCGGCGGATTAGAGCCTCTCATGTAAAGATCCTCAAAAAATCCACACTAGCCCTCGCGGGGATCCCTGCTTCCTGCCGACGCAGGCCGCGACGAGACGCGAGGAAACAAAGCTACGGTCACCACTGAGCTCTTCTTGACTACAAGTAAAGGCGATAATCTGATAATCACAAGACTTTATAAACGATTCCGACAGTTTATTTGATAGAGACATCTGTGTGTTTGCCTTCGAGTTATAAAAATTCAATTTTAAAAAGTGATCTTTAGATCCGCGTTGGTGTTTACCAGAGAATACATATTTGTGAATATTGATCTGATAACAGAGATGAGCTTATGATCTTCAGGAAGTAATTCGTACAGTATGTTTAATCAAATGTTCGGTGTTGTCAGCAGTAGACTGAGTGTTGTCAAGTAAGACTATAATGTATTTTTTAATAATCTAAGACGAGGCAGTTCTAGATCGGGGAGGGTCATCATTCAAACGTCTTTCATTGATGTTCTGAGCATAATAGCATGCAAGAGAGAGAAGACTCTGTAAGATTTATGAGGAAACCCCACTTACACACCTGGTCAGATAGAGACTTCGGTTAGACACATTAAAAATGCATTGGGGGAAACAACAGTGCATCAGGGGCGGTCTGGGCGGTTACAGGCACCATCCTATAACTAAGGGGTTACAGGTTCAATCCCTCAAACAGCCATGTGTCCATCCTTGCCGAAGTCAAAGTTCAAAGTTCAAAAAGCTTTATTATCTACTTTTACGATAAAATGACAGAAACACAAAACAACAAAACACATAAATAATTAGTAAGTGATATAATATTGCTAAATTATTCCCTGAGGTAAACACCTCTGCCTGTTCAAGGTGCGACCTCGCTGACCTTTCACCCTATAGTGAAATGCGTACATATATGTGTACCTCTGAGTCATATAAAATAAACACTGTTTAATACGCTTCACGCTCACCGAGGGCTGAGCCATACGGCTGAAAAGTGATACCACAAATATTTCTGGAGACAATGGCGCTATTCAATACAAGACAATATTTCTATATTTTTTTCTATGCTACATATCCTCATGTCTTTTTTGGAACAACACAACATGAGTGGGAGGAGTCGTGACATGCAGGGAACTGGAGGAAAGGAGAGAAGGAGAGATGTTTAGTGTGGATTTTTAAGAGCAACGGTGTTGTTAAATTATATTACAAAAAAAAAACCACATAGGCTCAATTATCTTGATATTCACGTTTTCATGTCATCATTGAAATACATACAATATTATGTCGCGATATATTGGAAAACTCAATATATTATCCAGTCCTAGGCTCACCTCTGTATTTGTGGGTCCTTAACTGTAACAAATGGGTTAGTTTGGTATAGGCAATGTGCATTGAATATGTCAAGAGTTGAACTGAACTTATATATATATATATATTAAAGTCCCTGTCATCATCAGTACAAGCTAACCCTCAGGTTGTCTGCTGTCATGATGATCAATCTGCTGTTTGTCTGCACGCCTCAACATACACACACACACACACACACACACAATCAGACAAGCATACACACAGACCCAGACAGACACACACACACACACATGCAATCACACACATGCAATCAGACAAGCATACACACAGACCCAGACAGACACACACACACACACGCATGCAATCACACACATGCAATCAGACAAGCATACACACAGACCCAGACACACACACACATCATCACACGCATGCAATCACACAAGCATACACACAGACACACACAGACACACACACACACACGCATGCAATCGCACACATGCAATCAGATAAGCATACACACGGACACACACGCGCACACACACACACACACACACGAATACAAACATATACGACCATGTGCACACATATACATGCAGACA
>OMKK01068042.1:1927-12643 GCA_900302305.1 Polymixia japonica
CCCTATCCGTCCTGGGATTTAAACCTGCAACCTGACCCATGAGGAACTAAGAGAAGGTCAGGCTGTATGAGATAGATAGATAGATAGATAGATAGATAGATAGATAGATAGATAGATGATAGATAGATAGATAGATAGATAGATAGATAGATAGATAGATAGATATATTTGTTTTGAGGTATTCACAAGGGAAGAGTTGCATCTATTTTATTTGAACATCTTGTGTACCCTGCTGTCAAATGTGTATTATAGACTAACCCGTGTCTGATATGGGATATCTATTCTCATTTCACTGAAAAAGCTGGCAATTCTCATAGTCTGTTCACAAGTGATGCATTCACCAAAATTGTTTTTGGGCATTACACTTTCTGTGTATAATTAAAGCTTTTCCCTTTGATGATTTAAGACCATTAATCTGAAGGAAGCAGAGGGTGAAGGGAACTAGTGAAAGTGGTTGGTTGACGTGCTGCAGTGGTTCATATGGAGCAGCCATGTTTCTCTGTCCTTGATAATTACTGCACTCACCTGGTGTCGCTAATTAAGATTGATACTGCCACCTACTGGAGTCAGTCAGCCAGCCAGTCAGTCAGTCAGTCAGCCAACCAGTGAGTCAGTCAGCCAGCCAGTCAGTCAGTCAGTCAGTCAGCCAACCAGTGAGTCAGTCAGCCAGCCAGCCAGTCAGCCAACCAGCCAGTCAGCCAGTCAGTCAGTCAGCCAGCCAGTCAGTCAGCCAGCCAGCCAGTCAGCCAACCAGTCAGTCAGCCAGCCAGTCAGTCAGTCAGCCAACCAGTCAGCCAACCAATCAGTCAGCCAGCCAGCCAACCAGTCAGTCAGCCAACCAGCCAACCAGTCAGTCAGCCAGCCAGTCAGTCAGCCAACCAGTCAGTCAGCCAACCAGCCAACCAGTCAGTCAGCCAGCCAGTCAGTCAGCCAACCAGTCAGTCAGTCAGCCAGCCAGCCAACCAGTCAGTCAGTCAGTCAGACAACCAGTCAGTCAGTCAGCCAGTCAGTCAGCCAACCAGTCAGTCAGTCAGACAACCAGTCAGTCAGTCAGTCAGACAACCAGTCAGTTAGCCAGTCAGTCAGCCAACCAGTCAACCAGCCAGTCAGCCATCAGTCAGTCAGTCAGTCACTGAAGGACATTCACAGTTATTATTCCACAAGCTTAAATACAATTATTGATCAATTCTGAAGTTAAAGTATAGTTCACCTCACCGACACTAGTGACGATCTTACTGGTAGCAGTAAAAAAACGACATTTTATATATAATTTTAATTATTATTATTTGAAAAGGCCTTCAATGCCTTCTTGTTGATTTCACACATTTTTATCACTCTTAGATTAAGATTCATTTATCTGACCAGAGTGAATGAGTCTTTAACAGTGTACCTGACCACCACCTTGCTTTGAAGAAGAGCTCCTCAAACGTCCTCAAGAGCAGGAGGAGCAGCTTCCTGGCTTTAAGGAGAACTCCCAGAGTGTCATTATGCTCAGGAGTGGTTGAATAATTGATTCCTTTCCTTTGGGCTTTGTCATAGAGCTGTCCACTCAACACATCATTGACAAGGTCATTTTCCATGTTCAGAGGATTTGTTTTGTCACCTGGGCAGAGAGAAAGAGTAGCAGCGTGAACTTCAATCGCTTGATACACTTTGATAGACATTTAGAACCGAGTTGGATCTTTTGTCAGGTTTCCTCCGGGTGTGAAACATTTTCTATTGAAGTGTTACGATTGAAGTTCCTTGTGTGTGGGCTACACTCTTCCCTCTTCCACTGAGGACCCAGCGTTAGTCTACGATGTGCACATACCTACCTGGACAGGCCATATCCTTGAGATGATCAACATTTGCAATTGTGACAGATGGTTTTTGTTTATTTATTTAAAATGTATTTTCATTTGAAGTCACGTCGCGAAACGGCAAAGGAGGCAAATAACTCAACTAACATCGACTCCTCGCTTAGTTGAACCACTTTCAACTCATCAGTTAGAGTGTTTAATGAGTTTTTAATCCATTGCACAGGATACACGTCGCAGTTGGTGGTTAATTAAGCAATATTACACAAGAGGGAAGTATTTAGTTATTATTGGCACTCCAGTAAATAATACACTCAAATGTAATATTGGGATTATACAGCCAAAATAAAACATATTTATTCATATTTGTTTTGATTTGATTTGATTCAAAGTAAACAGCTATGACTGACCGATACCTTGAACACAATCACATCCTATAATTTATTGCTAGCAAATAGGACAAAACATTACTAATTATCTAGCAGTGGAGAAACTTTCTATGAATAGTTTGTATCAATGGCAGAGAAATATAGTCTTCTTCTTCGTCGTGTGGGTTGGGTCTTGCGTTCCTCTCGCCCCAGGTCCCGGTCGAGGGGGTCTCTCACCCTCTCCTCTCCGGGTCTGTGTGAGGGGTCACGCCCCCTGTAGCCACGTCATTGTCTCATCATCCAGGACCGTCAGACCACGTGTACCGTTGGGTGCCCGGTATATTGGGCAGTCCTGGATAACGTGGTCTGCGGTTTGTTCCTCTGCACCACACTCGCACGCCGCACTGGAAGCCAAGCCCCATCTGTGCATCGATGAGCGGAAGCGTCCGACGCCGGTTCGAAGGCGGTTTAGCCTCACCCACGCTGGTCTGGGTAGGTCCATCCCGGTGGGGAGGCGGCCGGCAGTCGGGATAAAATCACGGAGAAATATAGTGATGAGGCATTTTTCATTTGAGGTGCCGTTATACCACTGCACTGTCTTGTTTATTAGTATTTTTAGTATTGCCAGTATTAGTATCAGCATATTTAGTATTCAGTATTATTTAGTTTTTTTTTAGTTCTTAGTATATTTAGCTGTACATTCTTGCATGTATATTCTTTCATATTTTAGTTTATATATTCTTAGCATTTATTGTTTCTTGCACTCAGTTATTCTTAGGGTTAGAGAGGAAAAACAATTTCTCTGTATGTGTGTACACGTGTAGCAGAACTGACAATAAAGCAAACTTTGACTTTTTGACTTTGACTTATACTGAGCACGGTTGCAATGTCTAGTTGACCAATCGGAGTCATGGTCCAGGCTGCAAGATATCAAGGTTACATGACTCATTAAGGAGCTTTTGCAAATCTTGTTTCTTGTGCTCAAATTTCAGCTAGACATTCATCATGGTATGCAGCAAAAACATTATCAAATAACCAGGAGATGTTATTATGCATTTTAGTTACACTATTGATGAGTTATATTTAATTTCGAAGGCACCTTCACCCTTGAATCTCACACAGTTCGGTTTAAATTCTCACCATTCCCACGGACTCTTGGTATTTTCAAAGCAACATCTAAATGTGTAAAAGAACATGAATTGAATTGTCCTTAAATGTTCCCCTCATCCTCAAAGAAAAAGAGCGAAACAGTGAGCTGTGTTGTCTTTGCTTGCTTCTCGCCTCAAGGTTAAACCATATTCTCCAAAAAATATCTGATTTCACGATCAGCGCCAATTTAACGTGCAACGCAAACTCAGGTATAGAGAGAGACTAGCATGTAACTGTTTCTTCCATGTATTTATTCTAGATTATTGAATTCTTTCTCCTGAGGCGCGTTGAGACATGATACAGCATTGCTTTTTGCGCAACCCAATTTGGAATTTGATCTTGACCATGGCCTTGCATGTTAAAACCGACCGCTGGATAGATGATTCTGTTGACAGACATATGCACTCAATTTTACATGGGCATGGTCTCTGTAACTATCTAGGAATGGGTCCAAGAGGATGCGTGCTACCAAAATCTATGTAATAAATGCATTTTAATGCCTGCAGAAACAGGGTCTATGAACTGTGGACTCGCCAATGATGGAAGAAGAGGCGTGTCTGGGGATTTTTTCATTTTTATTATTTTTTCAGAATGACAGGATCGAATTTTTACGAATTTTCCTCTTCGTCTGAGCTACGCATAAACCTTATTGTGTATTTATTTTACAAGCTTTTGGTTAATTGCTACAGTGGGGAAAAATGCTAGAGGTTTATTTTTTGTGGAAAACTATACAGTCCTTTAGTAGATTTGTAGAAATAATTTAATGAAAGCCACTTTTATTGACACATTCACAAGGCCTAAGCTTTGTCGCTATCTGGGGTCCAGGGTTTGGCAGGAAGTCAGGTTGAGGTTCGGGTGAGGTTCTAATTAACCTCATATGTGAAAATGCTGATGAGTTCTAGTTTTGAAGCTTGGATAAAAATAATTAAAACCAGCCAAGGGCAGGAGTGTCCAATCAAAAGTATGGAGACAGCGTCCCATCTCTAAGCCTGCTCCTCAAGTATCAAAGCCTAACTTTTAACTGTAAACTAACTTTAAGAGCACAAGAGGTGGAATACATTTGTAAAAAGAGAAAAATCTAAAAAAAAACGAATGGCGGACTGATTTGTCAGGACAGATCATATCTCACGTCGATGGAAGATCAATAGTTGATGTGAATTCACTGCTTTATGACGACCAAAACATTAGTCACACAAACGACTCTAGTAGTCACATACAGTGTAGTAGATTTATCACCAAGGATTATATTGCAGTTCAACAGAAGATCAACGGCCATCACTAACTTCCTCCCACATGAAGACACATGACTGGTAGTCACATATAACTGATTTATTACTAGGGATTTACATTTTATTTCTTGAGTTTTACGATCATATGGTTAGGAACCACTCCTCTCATCTGGTCCTACTCAGTGAGCCTTGTGGTTTACTACAGTCACTTAGACCAAGTCCTCCTCTTTCACCACAACCTTTCACATGTTGATTAAACTCAAGTCTGGGAAACTACTGAGGAAGGGATAGGACGTGTGCGCGCGCGTGTGTGTGTGTGTGTGTGTGTGTAGATGTAGGTGGAATTGTGCGGTCATTCATAAAAAATTGTTAAAATTGACTAAAGTCCTTCCGTTCCTATATAATAGTTCACTAGACCTCAATGACCCAAGTCAATCAAGGAGTTCAAGAGGAAGTTGAACTCATGGAAGACTTCACCACTCTGATTTAATGCAAAATGGAAGATTTATTACACGTCCGATGGCGTAAGACTGGGTTGTGGTCGATTCATTTTGAATTAAATCAAGTTAAACTAAAATGAAACTCTACTTTACTGGAAAAAATGGTAAAACCTTCATTCTCAATTTTGTGATGGCTGGATTTTTAGGACATTCTTTAAAATAGCAACGTTTTTTCAAGTTTTGAAGAAATTCCACTTGACCGAATGGGATGTACACTGAGCCCAGTTCAGGTATAAGATTGTTAATAGTGGATACAAAGTGAATTATTAAAGGGAATCTTTGAGCTGGGGCCCATCACCAATGACAGAAACAGTGAGAGCTGAGCCTGTCGTTCATTGGTTGGGGGCTTTGAAGTCTACTCATGAGTGAATGAATCCTAATCTCTAATTGTAAAATGTCCCGAGTTCAGACCATTAGAAACAGGTCCCACCTCCATTTTGTCATCTACTATTACTCTTAAAACCCATTATTTAGCAGATATCATTAAGTCTTGGTGCAGACAAGGTGTTTTTTTTGAGCAACGCCTGCAACGCTTCTTATCATATTCCTTGCCTCTGGCTTTCCAACCTCCCCGAGACCTGAGAAGCAGCTCTAAAGGGTTTTAATTGACATGGCCAATGTGAGTAACACAAGCCCTCAGGCTCTGGATCATCTGACATCATGTCCTCTGCTGCACTGCTCCTCCTCTGCATCTCCTCCTCTGAGCTGTTCCACTCACCTCATTATTGCATTGAAATAGGAAACTCGGTGGAGTCCTGGAGCGTAGGAGAAGGCCGGCTAGTCGTCGGTGGACAACAAGCCCGTTGACAATGCTCATTAGTAGTTTTGATGGCGGGCGGGTGGGGGCATACAGATGGCTGTTCTCAAAAAAAAAGTAAACCACACGGCAATAAAAACTTGCATGCATGACTACACAAACGTCACAAATACGTTTTGTGTCTTTACAGGATACGACGCGATACGCCGCGCATCTGAGTCTGAAGACAATTAAGCCCGTCAGACATCATGACCTGCGATGCACTTCTCCTGGTCCTCTGAGATCTTCTTACTCATCTCGTCATCGCCCGTGGTTTATACAATTTATTTCACTACCAGATCATAAAAAGTAATCTCTGTTTTTTCTGGGTGTTGTACTGTGTATGATTTGCTGTGACTGACATCTTCACAGTATATTTCTGTGCTCTTACTCTGTTGCTCTTGCCCCAGTTCTCTAGAAAAGCCACCCTATGCTAGTCCCTCTCAGACCAATATAGTTTAGTTGCATGACATTGGGTTTTACTGAGAATGACTTTTGACACATTTACACGCACTGCAAGAAAAGATGTGTTAAAAATAACATGTTTTGCAGAATTTTAATACATCCAACGAATGATCTCTTGGACAACGCGCACTGTGGCGATTTAGAACACTTGGGGCAATTCACCGAAGAACTACGAGGTTTGATTCCCGCGTGATTCACAAACCACCCCTGCAGTAGGGGTGGGCGTATCGATCTAAATATCGACAGTATCGATCCAAGGTGAGTATTGGTATCGGATCGATATTAGCGTGATAAGATCGATACTTTTAATTTGCGAGCGGCGCAGCTTCTCTTCCAAGTCTGTGTCTGCAAAACAAACAAACAGCGCACCTCTCTTTCTCTACTGCTGGCACACGTTGCCCCTCCCCTCCCTGCTGGAGAGTAGCGAGTCAGATAGCCCCCAAATAAAACCCCAAATAAATGCATTTTAAAATCCTGCAAGTCTCTCTGGTCACTTTAATTAATTCTCTTCAACCCCGACTTGGCAGACATGGTCTTCTCACGTCTAGGCTGCAATGCAATGGCAGTGCTTGAGTTTACTACGAAGTCCCTGATCTTTTAAACAGAAAGGATGGCTGGACCCAGCATTAATCACCCAGAAAGCCACGTTTTAATATATTTAATTCAGAATCTAATTCTAACCCTTGTTTTCTACATGAGCTTGTAGATTAAACCGTCATAAACCGCGTTCCATAAAAATAGCAATCCTGTTCCGTGACAACAAAAATGAGAGGTATTTATGAATATTTCATAAACACAATGCAGATGGAAAATGTCAGTAAATTGTCATGCAACACATTTTAGCTAATAAACCCTCGGTAGCGTACGCGCATGAGAACTGTGGGACGTCGTGATCCAACTAAAATGAAAGTTCACCCTTGGGGGTTGGCAGCTGTCTTGATACCATTTTAGTATTGTTGTAAACATTGGAGCAATTCGATATGGCCGTGCCCAACTCAGAGTGCACCCAGGATGCTCACAGAGGGTTAGACTTACAGATGGACAGGAATTTTGATAGTGCTCTGAATTCATAAACAGCCCAGCTTGATCTCACAGCTGCACTGAGAGAGACAATTTGTGACCTGCAGGTCAAAGATTGGAAGCGATATTTTACATAAAAGATGTTAACCTTTAGGGTAACTATTTAAAGAGTGCCCTTATGTAGAAGGTCAGTTATACATTTTTCAAGGCAATCAAATTTACATTTAATTCAAAATAAGACCAAAAAAAAAAAAAAAATCTGCAAGAAATGTTCATATCTGGTCCAAATGTGGTAGCCTATGGAGCCGTTAATAATCAGATCTGAGCTGGCCCAGCCGTGCCACAGCCAGCACCATAAATGTCAGAACGTCTTCCCAGATAAAGCATGGCTTAGTATTCTTATTTCCATGTCAGGTCAAAATGTGGCGTGGACCCGTTTAGACCGGGATGAGCACTGGTCCAATTACTGAGCCTGCCTCCAGCTAAGCCTGGTGACTAAGAAAGTCAAATATGACCTTTGACAAAACCACAGCTAAAGGATCAACGAGATCAGCTCACACAAAAAACAACCCTGCATAAATAAATGCCTTTGGATGCAGTTTTATGTAAGTTTAAAAACTTTTAAAATAAACTTTTTGTGCAAGTGTGCCAAGATTTTGTTGAAGACCCCAATAAATGAACAATGTCTTGTTACCCCATATCCCTGTATGTTTTGTGCACCAATCAATCAATATAGCCAAAACAATTACAAAAAATACATTTCTTGTATTTCTATCTGAAATATCCTTCTCTCTGCTGGGAAAATAGCTAAATGTTGCTAACTCATCCTGCACTCGGAGGGCAGCCAAAACAGTCCAGCCAATAAAATGATGTTACATGTACTAGCTAACCATAGCTAGCTAACACATTAGAGTAAATGTTTTCACGCTCATTCAGACATCAGTATGATGCATAACAGTACCATAAGCCACTGACTGTCCTGATAAGCAGTTAAGGCTGTAGGCAATGTACTCATGTCAATAATTAATGCCTTTTATTTCACATTGTGTAGTGTAAAACTACACATTTAACCTCTTAAAATCACTTTAACACCAAGAGCACTAGGTAGCGAGCGCTAGCTAGCACATAATCATTATAATGAAATCAAGTCGACATCTACACAGAGTGTGTGCGTTTTTCAACTTTTCAAAACATGTTAAGCTCTAACCTCCCTGCTCAAAAAGGGCAAATATCATTCTTATGAGAGCCTCTGAAGCTTAGAAAATCATTCAACTCAAAAAATCAAATCACATTGGGAGAAGGAACCAGATATTGAGCTAACAGATGGCTATTGGGATGGAGTGTTAAAACGGGTCAACTCCTCCTCATCATGTGATAGGCTAGCACTCATTCAATTGAAGGTTTTACATAGAATTCATTTTAGTAAATCCAGGCTAGCTGATTTCCCCAGGCTTAGGTCCACGGTGTGACCGTTACTTCCTTTTCATCTGTTGTATGTTTTTGTTTTTCTTGAAAATATGAAACACGGAGATATTTGTTACTTTTGGTTACTGTATTTGTACCTGCATCTCCAGTAATAAAAAATACTTTTGAATAAAAGAGAACGCACATAACGTTGCATAAATATACACAAAACTTTTAAATGACCTACAACACTTTTATCAATAAATAGAGCAGAGCTGAAGACACCCACCACCTGCGTTACAGGTTCACAGCATTGGAAAGGTGGTTGGGAAGTTTCAAACTGCACAGCTCCCTCCCCTGAGTGAGTGTGTGGTTGGGCCATCTGCTCGACTCTGAATGGACGATTTAAGTTTAATTGCGCTCTCGTTTTCATGACTCTGGCCAAGATGCGCACTAAGTCGACTTGCTTCCCCGCCTGTGAACCCGCCTACTCCGTTGACCTCTGCTTGCCCAATCGCAGGCAAAACGGCGCAGGATTGGGTGTGGAGGCAACATGGATGTGCCAAGTTGTGGGCAGATGTAGGCCAGAGACCAGCTGCCACGTGGGAGGGCATAAATCTTGTCTCGTAGAAGAAGAAGGGTTTTATTGACAGTGGTTGTATGGTTGTATGGGTCTAATGATTCTCAAATGACAAAAACAGTTCAGTTATTACCATAATAACCATTTACAATTTGGTAAATAACGTTTATCCGGAGCACCTTACGGTGCTCTGCATTTTTAGACCGGCTCAACAGTTCCAAAGGCAAAATCCATTTATGATAAGGTCCAACTGGAGGAGGTGGATGGAATCCCAGCCAGCGTCTGTAGAGAAGATTAAAAAAGACACTTATTCAGGATTTTCCTTCTCTTGTCGCTAACCTGGCAAACCCTGTTCCGTGTGCCAGAAAGATATCGCTGCGCTGTTCGGGTTTTTAAACCTGCTGTTGTTACAGTGGCAGATATATTTGGGATTAAGGAGGAATTTCTCTCACATTTGGCAAAAGGCATTCCATACACCGTGTGTTATTTGCAAAACCCCGTGGTTGAGCGAAGATGATTTGAGAGGGTTACGTTAAGTAAACCCCACAGTTTCTGCAAGTTTTAAGACTTTCTTAAAATAAATATTGTGTACCAATTGAGTAATTCCTCACCGCCTGTGTGAAAGTAACATACAGCATTGTGGTATCCAAAAGCTGGGAAGACATGGGGATTAATATCTCTTTGTGTCTCTCTTTCCCAAATAGATTAACTGCTTAGTCCAAATAAAACACTTTCTGACAAGGTACGGATGAGGGCCTTTGTAGAGAAGACACTGAAAACATCCTACCTACTGCAACATGGATGATGTCTGCAAATATTTGTTGGGTTACAGTGAATGTGCACCTGTTTTAGCCTCCAGTATGCTACCCATTGGAGTTATATTCCATAAATGAATGAGCAAACATATATTTCTCATTCTACCATGTCGAACAAACCCCGAATAAACCCGAGGCTTATTCTCCCGCTGCGCTCGTTGTAAATCACTCTGGATAACAGCATTCACTTAATGTCTAAAATGTTAATGTAACAAAAAATACAAATCAACAGTTTTGTGCAGTTGGTCGGCGTTAATGTGTTGATGCTTTGGGAGTGATTGCCTCTATGGGATGGCAGCCAACTTGGACATATTGACAGATAAGTCACTCCTCTCTCATCTGACCACTCTCCCAATGTGGTGGTTTTCTGGGCACCTTTACACATTCACAGGAAATGTTAATTGTAAGAGAAAAATACAAACAGTTAGTAGATAGTTTAGGATGGGATAGGATGGGGCAAGATAGGGTAGGATGGGGTAGGATAGGGTAGGATGGGGCAAGATAGGGTAGGATGGGGTAGGATAGGACAGGATGGGGTAGGATGGAATGGGGTAGGACGGGATGGGGTAGGATAGGGTAGGATGAGGTAGGATA
>OMKK01068049.1:0-11341 GCA_900302305.1 Polymixia japonica
GACTGATAATTATCTAGTCGTGGGGGGGGGGGTTGGTAGCTGTGAGGGAGGTGGATGTGGATAGTTTGCAGACAACACCACCATCTGGTTTTGGAAAAATCTGAGACTTGAAGAGTGGCATAGCCTACTTGCTGCTTTTTGGCGAAGAGCGCATCTTTAAGGAGCACACTGTGTTTACAGAGAGACAAATGGCTAATAATGTGGTTTAGATAATCATGGGGGATCTATCTTTGTAATACTCTGTAGCCAAAACATGAAAGGGAGTTTAAATGGTCACATCAAATCCTGCCCCATAGGCCACTGCGTTCCTCGCCAACCGAGGAATGTCTGAACAAAAGGAAGTTTCCTGGAATAAACCAGTCAGAGCCTTGCCAGTAATCTTTCAGAAAATCTGTGAACTGACCGTACATAGGAGGTCACCTAGCGGTATGTGGGAGCTTGAACTCACTGTAAAGAATAATTCCTAAATCCAGACCTGCCAGATATGCTAGTTATCTATCCAAACAAACTTACTGCCGTTATCAAACCAAAGGTTGCTTCTACTTAGTATAATTGAAGGGTGGGCATACTTACACAAGTAAGGTGTTTTACTTTTACATTTTCATACAGTCAATAGAGTAGTAGCTTTTTGTTTTTACTATCATTTTACTGGATGACTGTTTTATTAAGTCTGATTTAATGTTTTGGTTTTTATCTCAGACCTCGAGGCAAGAAAAGCTAGACAATTCTGAGATATAAAAATGTATAATATGAGTTACCATAATTGTGGTGCTTCAATCTGTAGCGTTTTAAAAAATCTGACCTGTGTTCATACATGACCTGCAGATTTGCCTGTTTATATTTTGTATATGATAAATGTTATATTTACACACTGCACATTCATACCCACCTCTGTATATGGGTTTCTTCATCTTTTAATGTTTTTACAAGGTGTTTATCCTGCAATGCACACCTGCATGCATATATTTAGTACATATACTACTTCCTCTTGTATAGCTGGATTTTTAATAGCCGTGATTCGTATTTGCACATGAATATTCACATTGATATTTCCCTACTCTATATTGGTTTCCCCATATTGGGTTCATATATTCTTATTTCTTTATACGTAACTTAGTAGTTTCAATATGTTATATTATCTTAATACCCTTAGTTGTATTGTCTTTTTATCTTATACTTGTCTAATGTTTGTCTATACCCTAATAATTTCCTGCTACGGTAACCTAATTTTTCCAAGGGGATTATTAAAATTCAATCTAATCTCATCTAATATGCAGATAAAAGTCTTATTTTCAGGTGAATCACATACAGTTATCTGGTCTGGTTCAGTTGGATTGGTTTTGGTTAAACTTTTCTATATCTGTCTAACTTTTTTTTCATGTTTTTTTGATCTTTGCAATTCTTACCTGGCAAAACCTCTGGGCACTAAACACGGACTTCCGAGGCCAGTTTAAGACAGTGATCCCCAGCCAGTCGTGGGTATATGGACATGACACTCAATTATGGCTATACTCAGAATTTTCATCAGTGGGGCTTTTTTTTCTGAAACTGCTCCCGCTGCTTGAAGATAAATGGTTGTGCACACGCAAAAACTGCAGCGCTTGTAGCTGTCGGAGTTTAGGCCATTTGGGTGTGAATGGACGGAGTTGATTCGACCACTGAAATTAACACTACTTTTCCTTGAAATTATGCAGTGAGTACATCTAGGGAGAACTTCACTTAATCTTCACCGTGGCGCAGCAGGGAAAACAATAAAGCGATTTGATTGCCAACTCCTTGGCTTGATTATACAGTGAGCAGAATAGTTGTTAGCGGTAAACTGACGAAAGGTTGGGAAAAATAATAAGAGACTCCGATTTTACAACAGTCAGTTGCTAGGAAATCTCGTTTTTTCATGGTTTTCCGTTATTGCCTTCTGAAGGTACGTCCCTCGACTCCTTGCCTTCCAGCAGCACAGTAGCCTCACACAGGACAAACCAGTGGATAAATCAGTGATTTTGACTGGAGCTGGCGGGGTTCTATCTGAGGGGTAATTACTACCGGAAAGAAACACAATGGAGGTACAGTATTTGCATATTGGCCTATCTGTGGGTAGCCAATGATGGCTATCCGGGTTCAGATTTAAAGGTTGCAAAAGGGCAAAAGCGTGGAAGAGCTTGCCTGGCTGACTTATTTCCCTGGTCTTCGTGATTTTTGACTCTGCTATGATCACCTAGCAATTTCCAATCAAGATGAACTTGGCAGAAGTTGATGCTTCCCTGAAACTTCATAAAAAACCTTTTGTTGTCTCATATAACACATTTTATTGGACGTCATAGCACGTACATTCACAAATCAACGCACAACAGTTCAGCTAAACGGACACCTACAGACATTTAAATGAGCTACAATATTCTTGTAGCAATGAAATACTGCAGATAGGAAATGAAAAATGAACCGCTGATTTATTACTGCATATAAAAGAACATTTCTTTGTGTAAACTGAAGACATTCTAGTCTCCTGTCTGAATTTAAAACGATAAGATATTTAGCACATCAATCTTTATGTGAAAATGTAACCACCATAATGTGGCATGATTTTCAGTAGCAATAATGACACGAATGATTGTAAACTGCCTTTGTCAGTCTTTGAGAAAAATATGAAATCATTCAACAGTTTGAAACTATTCAAATGTCCCACTGGCGTTTTCTTGGACCAAAATGTAACTCAAAGCCATCTGATTGGAGGGTGTGACCAAGTTCCATAATGGATTTGTAATTAGACCAGGCCTACTTCCAAAAACAGGAGATAGTGGATGAATTCTTTCACAAGGGTATGTTTCAAAACACTCAAAAGACTAATTGTATCTCGTGAGCAGCTGTGTGGGTAACTGTCGTGTGTGAGCTTCCTGTTTCCAGTGGAACTGATTAAGGAGTGTGTCAATACGGTTGTTTAACAGTCTGATTCCGGTCTAGAAGACATGAAATTGGTTTATTAAATGACATCAAAGAAAAGAAAAGTTTGTATGTAACGCCACATCACAACCTTGACTCATAAAGGAATATTTCATTTTCGGGAATACATCACATGTTGATGTCTTTGTGTATCATAACCTGACTGGGTGGCGCCCCTTCCACTCTCCTCCCCCTCAGGGCCAGGGTCAGAATGTTCTGGATGGAATGGGAAATTCGAACCAGAAGCTCCTTCAAACCAGTCCTGTACTCTTGTCGGATCAGGCAGTACAGCACAGGGTTGAGGCAGCTATTTGCGTGGGCTAGACACACAGTCAGGGGGAAGGCATAGGCCTGGGCATTATAGAAGGCTTTACTGAAGGGCACCAAGTCAAATTTGATGAGTACCCCCCATATAGTCAGGGCCTGGTTGGGCAGCCAGCAAATGAAAAAGGACAGAACCACAATGATGACAGAGCGGGTAACTTTGGACTGCCGCCGGCTGCGGCCCTTCTCGCACTCCGACCTCTCCGCGACGCTCCTGCTGACCACGCTGCCGACCGTGCGCCGGTTCAGAATAAACCTCAGGAGGAGGAGGTAGCACACGCTTATCACCACCAAGGGAACTACAAATCCTAGCAGGACCTTCTGCGTTTGATAGAGTCCCAACAGGACCTGCGGATCCCAGCGGCCTGAGTCGGTGTCAGAGAAGCGCACCAAGCACAGCTCGTCATCAGCGGACACCTGCGAAGACAAAAAAACATCGCATTACTGGACGATAAATGCGTGCTTCCCAATAACATATATTATGTACTCTAAGCAAAACACATAAGGGATGAGGACTTAAGTTTATTGATAGTTCTTGTTTTGGAATTCAACAAACCTGGACTGTGGTAGAGTAAAAGGCGTGCGGCAGAGTAGCCACCAGCGACACCATCCAAATGGCTAAACTGGCCCACCTGGCGCGAGCAGCGGCTTTTCTGGGGCTGCCCATCTTAAGAGAATTGGCGAGGGATCGGTAGCGGGTCACGCTCATGGCGGTGAGGAAGAAGACACTGGCGTACATGTTCAGGGTGGTGACGGAGCTCACAATCTTACACATGACCCGGCCAAAGGGCCAACGGAAGTCCAGAACGGTGTCTACGGCCCAAAAGGGCAGGGTGAGGACGAACTGAAGGTCCGTCAGCGCCAGGCTCATCACGAAACAGTCAATAGAAGAGTGATGACCCCTGGGACGGGAATGGAGCAGGAACAGAGCCAGCAGGTTACCCACTAGTCCCAGAACACACACCACCAGGTAGACCAGTGCGATGAGAACCCGTACCTGTCAGGGAGTACAACACAGTACTTTACAAATACATGAGATAGTCTTTTAAAGCTGCTACGTGCTATATTTTTTATGTTATTTTACATTAAAATAACATGAAAAGATTGTGTGCTATGCGAAGGTTCAGTGAAATATGACAAGGGTCTGCCAGTTCAGGTCTGAGAGTATATTGACATTCCCTCTTTTCTAAGCCGTGTTTACAATCCTCGGCCAGTATCTAACCTCCTAACAATCTGGGCACCTGTAACGTTTTTGATGGACAGGGGAGAGGAGCTACAGCTGCTGCAGGAGACGGGAAAATCCAGCTTGTTTAGAGCTGTGCATGGACGATCTGGCACAATATTAATTAGTAATGTAAAGTAAAGTATAGAGTACTAATCTTGGACCTGTCAATTGATCACTAGCGAGGAGGAGACGCACAATTTAAAAATAGAGATAATTTACATCACAATACATTAACTTAAAATAACAAAAAATATTTTCTTTTGTCTCATGCTGGGGTGGTTATTTTGACAAGTGTTTCTTGCGGTCCACACAAACTTCAAAAAAAGTAAATGATTTCTTCCTAAATACTGAATCGAGTTTTGGAGATTAGAGTAATCTGCTAAATAATCTGTCTCCATAACTCGTGGGCAAAACTCCTTTCAAACACTCTGGATGTCAAGACTTACCAGCAGGTTTGCGCTGTCTCCGTGCAGTTCTAACGAGGACTCCTTGGAGAGAAGGTTCAACCAGCAATCCAGGGAAAAATTGAAGGAAGGTACCCCAGTGCCGTTAACCTGCCGTGCGCTTTCGCGTTCGTCCTCATCTCCGCAAACACTCAATCCCATCAAGAGCATGGCGCTACTGTTGCTTTGCATGGCAGTGGTTCTGGAGAGTTGCTCTTGAAAACAAATTAGGCTCTTGAAAACGATGGTTTCCTCTTGTGGGCTAACTTCCAAAGTGTTTGTGCACGGGAGAGGATGCGTAAAGGTTTCTCCTCATTGTCATCGTTTCTTGCTCTATGCAGCCTAGTTGTTCCTTGTTTAAAGTCTCAGCGTCAACCTGTTGCACGACTTTGTCTTTTGCAGTCGAAATAAATCTGCTCGTGTCATAAGTAGGTATGACTGCTGTACTTCCAAGCAGCAAAGAGCAATGTGTTAATCCGCTGTAGCCTATTGGCAGTGTATTGGACAGACTAACACCAGGCGGCGAGCTGCCTTTTGTCCCAGTGACGCAATGACAGATTTGAGCGTGGGTTTTTATGCCCGGTGATGATGCGCCACCCGGGGCCGGATTTATCCTGCTGTATCAGGGCGGGCTGGTCCAAATAATAGGTCGGCAATTTGACCGGTAGGTAGCCCAGAGCAGACTAATTGACCGAAGGTTGCCGGTTCGAATCCCTGGCCAGATGGCATAAAAATCTGGTCAAATGAGAGCTGGCAACCGGAGGGTTGTCAGAGACAAGATCAGATGCAAGTTCCTGCCATTGTGCCCTCAGGCCTCTCCGGCATATGGCTGTATGTTTGTGTTTGTGTATGGGCTGTTTGGATGGGTTAAATGCAGAAGATTCATTTCCCCCATGGGGATTAATAAAGTACCTTTCTATTCTAATTTATAAAGAACAATTTCAACTGTCCGGCTTTGGCCACACTCGTTAAGTAAAAGGCACGTGGTGGCTATATCTCTGCCTGCTTTCCAGCTAAATATGTCTGAGTTTAAGCTGTAAACTATTTATGTAGGCTACTCTGCTTTTTATTTGCACAAATCGCTATTTATGCATATAATGTGAAGGTATATCCAGGCTGATAATACATGATGCACATCAGATAAATTATAGATTAAATGCTTTCAAGCCCTGCCCATCTTTGTGAGGGAGAGACAGACAGAGTGATATATATTTCTGATTTCTCTCTGATCAGGAGGAGTTAAACCACAGGGACAAAATTAATGAATGTGGGCCTACATGTATCTGAAGCTAATTCAAATAGCTGACTGTCTTTCAACAGGCCTGCTGGGATTTCATTATTAATTCATTAGAAAGTCATTTCATATACTAAGGAAAGCGCAACAACAGAGACGTTGTGTTTAACATTTTGAGGAAAAACAGGGTTAGCTGTGTGTGCGTTCGTGCACGTATATATGTATGTGTATTTTTTTTTTTTTAAAACAGAGAGAGTAATAAGTCATTTTCTGTCCTTATTTGCAAGTGCTCTAAATCTCTCAACAGAACCTCCTGTCCTCTGACTTCCTGGAGAGAGAGAGGCAGAACACAGGCAGTATCTTGGGGTCTCTTCCACCATGTGCTGCTCTTTGTAGTGTCTGCGCAAATAGCTTTTATATTCATCATGACATTGTCATAACATAGTCCATCACTCCTCTTGGCATATGTATGGAAAAAGCAAGGAAATTGCACAAAATGCTTTATTTTCTAGGCTTTATTTTGTGTGAAGTGAAGATTTCAGGCAGAATTTCTGCTAATAGTATACTTAAGAATTTCACGAAGGTCCTCAACTGTGTCGAATAATTTGACGATTTTAACTGGGTACCGACTGCAGTATTTTCTTGGCTTTAAGTCAAAATGAGTTAAGTTACTTTAAGTTAGAATGATATTTTTTCCCCGATTGGGTTTCTGAGGTTTCTTCCTGAAGCCTGGACCATGCATTTGTAATCTGTGTGGTTTCTTCATTATGATCGTCACTCTTAATCAGGCTCTTGTTATCTTACAATCACCTTATAATAAAATGCATAATCCTAGACACATTTATGGTGGTCCTGAGGTAGAAATATCAACTATTCATGATAATCTAATAACCATAAATCCTTTAGATCATTTATTCAAACTTTGAGTTCTGTAAAAAAGCTCGCACAGGGAATTATTCTGATACAGGCTGATATTGAATGGGTTCCCTTTTTCATTTCCTGTGAAGAATTAGTCTTTGGTTGAAAAACCACTGAGCGGCTCAGACGCAAGTGAGATGAATTGAGACTGTGAATAACTCTCACATTGCTCTGCTGCTCCTCGTACGACGCCAGTGACGGGCGGAGAACCACAGAGACACAGTCACTAATTCCAACGATAACCCCGCCGCAGAAATGTGAAGTGCAGCGGAGGTTGAAGTGGGGAAATCCATCTCTAGTTTGTGGCAGAGCTCTTGGCAAAGGCATCGATCCTATAATAAATGTAAACACGTGTGATAAATGGTACGCATGAAAAGTTTGTTTGTGTTGTGAGCAAACACACAACACTTGCTAATCATCAGTATTTTTGAGTGATAATTGTACACAGACACAGACGCGTTAATGTCCACACAGCAAATGCAGCCTCTAAATTACTCAGAGTTGATCTGAGCTGCAGAAGAGTCTGTGTGGGTCCACACTAAACATAGTTATACTTTTAAATGTCTTAAATGTGCGCGACTGTGACTCTCTCAACTCATCTCCACCGAACAGATTTCTATGTTAATTTTGTTGAAGGAGAGATAATTCTGCCCTATGCTTTGCCTCCTGTCACCTATTTCCTTCCTGGTTCAGCCAACAGTCTCTCCCCAGGGAATTGAGGTGATTGATATTCTGATGGAATTTCCTCCTAAATCTATAATGCTTTATTGGACAACCATCTCACATAGTTTAGCCTAAAGCAGCCGGGTCAATAATTCAGTTCTGCATCCCACTGCGGACGGTTGGTAAATTATTCTGCTCCCTCCAGCTCCTTAGTTATTGCAATTTTCGACAACTCAAACAAGGTCATCATATACAATGCTTTGTTTAAACATTTATGTCACACACTGAAGAAAACAAATGTTTCCCCCCGATGGTATAATCCTGTATCCACAGAAGACCAGAGGCTGAAATATTTGTGTCTTTGGCAACTGGCTAAAACTGCTTATTAAGGTGAAAAGACGAAATCACATCTATTGAGTTTTTACACAAGACACACTAATTAGGAGGTTATTTTCTCTCCTGAAGGTCAATCAAATAACAGCTTTGGTTTTAATATAAATGCACACGGTGATAGTTGATAGGTGATAGACACGGTTTTGTATACATACACACTGGTGACTGTACTACATAGAGAACATCCGCTCTCATCCCCTTTGTTTTCTTATACAGTACCTCTATTTTCACGTTCACAAGGAGCTCCATGAAGAGACAGCAGAATAACAACGCTCATTTTCTCCGTGGCAATTAGGCTTGGTGCATGACGGAGAGTTACATCAAAGATGCATCCATCAGTACACAGATCAATCTTCTCCCACGGCGATGTGTTGTTGTAGCAGCTGTAGGACGGAATAGGAACTCAAGGTTAAAATGAATACAGTGGATCCTAATGTTTAAAAAGAATCTAGGCCAGGCTACATTATGTGAATGTAAACACAGAGAAAGTGCGTCAGTGACAAGAATAACCAGAGAAACCTTTTTTTCAGAGAACAATTTGAGTAATTTTCATGCAATGGCTGGCAGTGACTTTTCAACGTGTGTGCCTTGAACCCCCTTTGTGTATTATATTGCTTGGTGAGGTATTGGAATCCTCATAGGTCTGGCACCAGCATATAAGTTATATTGGTTTTCACAAGTGCTTCTAATTTAAATGTCCTTGCCAGGCAGCTGGATTTGCGAGATCACGAGTTCACTGCGAATCGCGATCACCTGAATCAATCTTGTCAGGCTTCAAGTTAATGCGATTGTCCTGAAACAGCGTCCTATGAGGAACTACTGGCGGCTACGGGCGTGGTTTAGCCTGTGATAGACGATAATAGACAGATGGTTCATCCAATCCACCTGCCAAGTATTTTTTGAAAGTTCCTGCCCTTTTCCAAACATTCCAAACAACGAAGACTTCCCAGATGGTTCTGCCATGTCAGGTTATAATTTAAATGCAGTGGTATAAAACTTTTATAGTGACAATTGTCTTATTCTCTGGTGCTTGCCAGTACTACATAGACAAGACACAGGATGAAATGTCTTTCAAACAATACTTTATTGGGTTTTCCGACATATAAATGAAAATTAAAAAGAAAGTACAACAATGGATATATATCTGTATTGTTCAGTCAGAGTTAGGTCTGCATCACACAGTTAGTCAGTATAATACATCATCGGTATAATACATATATAATACCCCATACTGGGGTCAAGAGGCTCAGTTTTTCAACAGTAAAATGGAGCATTAAATCAGTGTGGATGACCTGGTTCCTAGTAGCTGAACAGTATCTTTAATTTCAGCCAAGCAGCATCTGAGCGAACATTCTTAAATGCTCAAGTAGTAGATTTTTCAACCAGTGTATCTGTATGGTGGGATGGAATGAAAGCGCCCTTTAAGAGCTCAATCTGGGGAAACAGATGCTGAAAAATGACCGGACATCTTGTTGTGCCTACAACCAAATCTCAGCGTTGCTGGTGCTTGTTGCTGGTGCTTGTTGCTGGTGCTTGTTGCCGGTGCTTGTTGCTGCTCTCCAGGAGTGTTTGTCTTCACTTCTGTTTCTTTCCTCCAGCGGGCTCAATGAGGTCAGTGGGTATTTGTGTGGCTGTGATCATGATTGTGGTTGGATGGGAAGTCCGTGTCAGGAATATCTGTCCCAGACCAGAGCTTCTCCATCAGGCTGGACAGGGCCTCCACCCCACTGGAGACTGAGAAGGCGGGTGGAGTCACTTCCTCCAGTTCCACCACCGACTGCAGGGAGCGGGACGGCTCTGAGAGGGTCACAGAGGTGGTGGAGGAGAGGAGTTAGACTTTGTGTTTGTGTGTGTGCTTGTTTGCGTGTGCATGTGTGTTTATGAGTGTGTGTGTGTGTGTGTGTGTGTGTGTCTGTGTGTGTGTGTGTGTGTGTACACAGACCTTTGGCCTCTGTGTACTCTTCCTGGTTGAGCTGGTTGTAGGAGTCAGGCTGAAGACTCGGGGAAAGGAAGAGAGAAAAGGAGAGGAGCAGGATCTGGATAGAGAGAGAGAGAGAGAGAGACAGACATAAGATATAGTCTACAGAAATTAACTAATTTTGCACAAAAGCTGAGTACATTATTCTATTCAAACTTCACTATTCAAACATTTCGATTAATTCTGGGACACGTTTAAAGGTGAACTGTCTGAATAACCAGAGCTAGCTCGTCGTTGCTGATGGCCTTGGGTGAGCCCATTATACATCAGTAGCATCAATGATTCATTTGTCTCAGATATTATGCTGTCTGAGCATATTCTCTTTAGCACAGAACGATACTGGGTTCATATGTCTCACCAGGATGCAGGTCCCCGTCTGTGTTGTTTTGCTGGAACCATTAGGAAGGAGAGCTTGAAGCCTGCTCAGCTGCTCCAGCAGAGAACTACAATACCCCAAAAAAAGACAGACAGAGAGACAGACAGAGAGTCAGACAGACAGACCGACAGATGAAAGAGACTGTAACTTTCTGCATGAGGGTCCCCAGGTTCCCTATAATATGGGCTTCATCTTTCACAGTCTGTGGGTGACTATTAAATAATACAACAAAGGGGACAATGGCAGGTGTCTGGCAGTGCTATCTTGCACGGCCAGATGTCTTTTCACACTTTGTCTCACTTCACAGTAGCACTCCAGAGCCTGGGAAGAGGCAGCATAACGACATGATGGAGTACAGAGGGGGGATCAGTAGTAGAGGCTGCCGTCTGTGGGTTTAACTGTGTTCTGTGAGTAGTATGCAGAGCATCTGGCTTGGCGTTTAACCGGGCCGGTCAAATAAAAGCATATTCTTACATACATACATACAACGATGGCCTGTCAAAAAGCGAACCAGTCACTTGAGAGAAAGGGGAACAGGGAAATAATACAATTATGAATGAAATATGAATTAAAAAATAAACTGAAAAAGGGAGGAAGAGATTAAACGGAACGCGGCGTGCCGAGCTGAGACTGGGATGCCGTTTTAATTCCAACGAGCTTGTGTGAATTAATAAGACATCTCACTTGTTGGTCTGCTCCAGCTGGTGGACCTTTCTCTGAAGCTCAAGGTTGTGTGTGCTGCAGACAGTCATCCTACCAGGAGACAAAGGCGAGATTAAGAGAGAGAGAGAGAGAGAGAGAGAGAGAGAGAGAGAGAGAGAGAGAGAGAGAGAGAGAGAGAGGGGAGTGGGCA
>OMKK01068073.1:0-12233 GCA_900302305.1 Polymixia japonica
CTTAACATGTGAATGTTTTCGAGGGCAGCCCAGGGGTCTTTTGAAAACTCTTTTTTTTTTTGCTGCCCCCATTTTTCACCAGAAGCAGCATGGAGTTTCTGAGCCTAAAGAAAACCTAGAGGAGGGGCTTTGGATGAGAGGGGTAGAGAGAGACAGGCAGAGAGAGAGAGGGAGAGAGAGAGAGAGAGAGAGAGAGAGACTGGGGAAGGTAAGGGTTCACTTTGCCGCCTAACTGCCCAGTACAGGAGCGACCTGAGCACTACCAGTAGGTATGCCACTGCCCTGCCGTTACATGGAACTGGCACAACCTGACCTCCATGTGAAAACTATTCTTGGCTGGGAACTGTGGGAGTACCACTGAGCCGTTGGAATACATTGTCTCCATCTGGGCGCACTATCCTATTGGCGGCTGTTAACAGGGAAGGAATTCCTCTATCGCAGCTCCCACAACAAAGGAGAAAGGGAGAGGAGCAGAGCTGGTGGGAGGAGAAGGAGGGGAGGGGAGGGGTGCATCGTGAGTGGAGAGGAGGACATTGTTTGCCTGTGGCTGTGGGCAACGGAAAAGCATGAGTTATCTGGGCATGTGTGAGTGTTTTTAGAAAGTGTGTTTCTGTGTGAGCATGTGTGAATGAGGAGACTTGATTGAGTGTGTTGGTGGGAATATGCATGTGTGCGAGGAGCCTACACGTTGGGATGTTGGAACTGGGAGGCTGTTCAAAGGATGCTCAGACAAAGCTGGATCTTTTTTTCTCTCTCTCCATTTTGAATGGTGATTGAGGACTGGTTGAATTCCTTTACTTCAGCCGTTGTGCCCATCTCTGCTTCACGGTAAGTATGCTTCACATAAGCTCCAACTGCCAAAACTGACGGTAGGCCGGGATTGGCTTAGACAAAGTTTGGTTTTGGACTTTGCTGGTCAAAGATTGAAGCACTAAGCCATGTGACGTTGTCTGAGTTGTGGCTGAGGTATTTTCTTCACTGGTCTAAACTAAGCCACGGGGACAGTGCCCTGGGCATAGAAATTGCAGTGGTGCTGTAATTCAACTTCCCCAGTAGAAATTTCAGCAGTGTGAAAGGATTATTCTTTTGTAAGTAAAGTGTCTTCAATTCAATAGTTTAGAGTCTCAGCAGAAATTGCGTCATGTCATATTTTTACAAATAAGATCTGATACTTTCCAATGGACGTTGAAGTGAAGTAATTAAAATATTACATGACATTATCCTGAGAATTTTGTTCTGCACAATGGTGTAAAAAAAATCTTACCTCAATACCTCAATGGGCAAGGCTTATTCAGAAACAATTTATTTTGCCAAAACCATGGCAAAGTTTAATTTTACACAATATTGTTATTTGGTGCATACTAGGATGGCTGTCTTTGCAAAGGACATGTGCCCTTGTTTGGTATCCACCCTAAGATGTTATGAGTCTCATGGGTGAATGCACAGCCGTCAGCCTTGATTAGAGACCACTATTACTATTACTACTTTAGGACCTCCCTGAATGGTGACTGACACAACAATATGGGTCTCTACTGTTTTGATTGATGATTATTGTCCAGCTGCTAATTGAACCAAAGACTGAGACCTAGAAGAAGAATTTTATGGGCGGGGATGGAAATGGGTCAATAGAAGCAACACGTCAGCTCAGGTTTTTTGTACAGTATGTTGGTGTGTGTGGTGGTCAAGACAGGTTGTGTTTGCATGTAGACACATGTACAGACACACATACAAACATCATCTGTTTTTGGAATCAAGAATAATAAACAATGTATGAAACGGAGGTAGTTGCTTTTTCCAAGCTTTTACATTAGGATTTTTTTTTTAATTTCATGCTTCTTAATGTACCGAGAGAAGCCCCTGTACCATGGGTGTAATTAGATTAATCAGGAAATGGACTGCAGTCATGTATCATAAATCACTGTTGAAAGCATGGAAAAGGCTGGGCCTGAATCAAGGGCTGTTTCAAGACAGGTTAAGTGGTGGGACGGCTGATGTCATCTGCAACATGGGTTAAATGGAGGATAGTCTGTCTGGCTCTTGGTTGAGCTATATTTTCCACATACAGAGAGCATGCATAACAGATATGGTTTTGAGAGGGTTTTTCTAGTTTGTTCTGCTTGTAGAATAACATAAATGACGGCATTATTCTATCATTTGATGCAGTGGCAGTGAACTGCTGTGAAAAATAATTAACCTTCCTCAAAACTGATAATAATATAATATGTTGAGATATGTTAAGAAATGAGTGCATTTTAATGAAATCTCATCAGCTTGTCTACACTGACATTGCTGTATGATAATTGTGTTAGCAACCATGTCCTTTAGCATACAAACACACGAGGTGCAGTAATCAGACACGACACACCCTTGGTCTTGAATTGTTAACCCATGTGGACACAGCCACAGACACTCTCTCTGCTCTCCTCAGGAGACTGCTGGGCAGTGATTTGAGCTAACTGGGTAATGATTGATCTTGGGGCTGGGGCTTTGTCTGGGCACCACTCTCTGATCCGACTGTGTACTCCCTGTGGATCCTGTGACTGCATGCTCTGCTCTGCAGACAGGCATGATGAAGGTAATTACTAGCCTAATGTACATGGAGACGTCTAATCAAACTAGGTCATTTTTACACCCTCAAGTGGTATTCCTGGGTTCTCTTTAGTTTCATAGTAGTGAGGCAAATTAGATTTGATAGGCATATGGAATGGAAATCGCTGATAGTAACACAGTAGTGCTGTGTTCGGCTCTGCTGCAGTCTTTCTTTGTGTCTAACCTCTGACAAAGATTAAAAGCTTTAGCTATCCATGCAACATAATTTTGGCTGCATGCCCATAATCTATGACTATACAACAGTATGTTCATTGTAACTAAAATAGCAATGAGCGACACAGACAGAAGACAGACAGACACAAAGCTGTACAGTAAATTGCTCTTTTCTGCTAAGTCGAGACAGAATAAAGCCCTCTCGGTAGGTTGAGGAGCCAACTTCCCAATTTCCTTTTCGATGACCCATCTTAGCCCCCCATGAATCTGCAGTGACCAGGCACAACCTGGGATGACTCGTATGGACTAATCCTGCCCAGCCTCAGGGGGAGGAGAGCACGGACCCTCCCCTGTGATCTCCTGATGGGCTCACCTCAGCTCTCAGCTAGCCACAGATAATTACATTCACCTTTAACCCTTCTGTCACAACAATGAGGGCACTGAGCTGAAGGCTTTAGACTGATCATCTCTGTTTGCATTACTAAGAGTCTTTAAAGTTGAACATACCAATTTGCTCGTAGTTTGTTCATTGATACACCGTAAGCCACCTCGTTATTTTTAGATAATAGATGAGATAGGAAACAAATAAATAAGGCTATTTACTATCAGCATTGTTCATTCATTGTGTAAGTGGTCTTTTCCGTACCAACCGTGCAACCCTAAATTCCCCTGTGCTTTCTTACACCCACACCCACCACCACAACCCCTACCCACTCTCAGCGCAGAGAAGTGAAGCAGTGTCTGCATTTTTATGGCTGTCATATTTGATCAGGTCCTTAATGGGTTTTCCCAGGACTGGTCCAGGCTGTGTTGGAGACAGAGCTGGCAGGGGACTCTAGTTCTGGGTGCCAGGCTCACTGGTGGGACCCTGGAGGTTTCTGATTCCAAAGACAAGCTTGTCAGTCAGATTTGTAAACGCAGAATATTTCAGCTAGTGATGGCAATCTGGGATAGAGGATATCTGTACATGTTGTCTTCAGGAGGACAAAGGGCCAGGGAATGCTCTAGCCAAGTGTCTCTGCTGTAGGTCCCCTGGTCTTCTAGTGCCAAGGAAAGGACAACATTGGGGCAGATGATATGCAAATAAAGGATGCTGTGTTATCCAAATAAGAGACTGTTTTTTCCCTCATTAACAATGTCCTGTATGCTGGGTTAGTACTGAGTAAACCTAAAGACCTGTGTTGGCATCTGATTTGGGTTGTCAATTTTTAGTGGAAACAATTTTACACCATTATGACCAAGAGCCCCCTTGTCTTATTCTAGGCTGCTCAAGGATCTTCTGCATGCATGGCCAAGGGGCCTTCCCTCACCTATTACCTCAATAGCCTCTGGGCTGAAGGATCATGGGTAACCTCATTAGCCGGCCCAGCTGCCTGGGCCAGAAGTCCAAGCATGTGAGGTCGGACGAGGACTTCCTGAAGGAGTGCTACCAACGAAGAAGAGAGTGGCAGCCCCCAGACCATCATGGGGAGGCCAAAAGAGAAGAGGCAGTCAGTGACACAGCTAGGGAGGATGTCAACAAGGAGGGAGAGTTGGAGAGACAGAAGGAAGCACAGGAAATTGACAATGCGAGGGAGGAGGCGGTTCGCACCCCAGTCTCAGACAAACCCCTCCGCAGCTCTCCCGCTCCTACAATCGTGAGCACCAGTACTCTGGATAACGCCTGGCATAGCACCCCTTCCCCAATAAAAACCTCCCGAAATGGGACACTCACAAGGAGAACGGTGCCTCCAGAGTTTGGCAGATCCCCCCTGGCTAATCCTGACAAGGGCTCTGCAGAGAGAAGGGCCAGTTTTCAGAGGAGAGACTCTAGAGAAGGAAGCCCCTGGTCCTGGAAAACCCTGGCATCCCGCGAGGTTACCGAGGTGACAGAGGTGACGGAGACCATCGTGACCGAAATTGTGGAGGTGACAGAATATCCGTCTGGAGAAAAAGGAGGGGACCCAATCGTCACCAGAACTGTCAGGGTCCTGAATGGAGTTGCAGAGGAACTCGCTGAGGTCAATAAAAACAACACCAACCAACTCAAATCTCTTCTCTCCTTCCATTTCATCATGTTTTGATCTTCTAACATTTTCGCCTTAACCGTTTGCCATTTCTATAACATCTCTTTGACAGCAATGTTGCTCTGTCCTCATGACATGGTAATGTCCTTTTTAAACAAAGCTATAATGTAATATGGTACAACATCGCAGTTGCATGTAAACTGTTGTTATTATTTTACAGCTCCAAAGTGATGGACACTCTAGCTCAGACAGGGATTCCAGCCTGGATAGATGGAGGGTATATTTTTGAGCTTTTAAACCATGACTTGATTTGATGTTATCTCACCTCTTTTTATTATCCACCTGTAATTATTCCCCTGTTTTGTGATGTGGGGACACTGCAGCCTTTATCTTGTGTCATTCTCTCTCTCCTAATCAAGGGAACTAGATCTGCCTTGACACTGAGGGACGAGTCTACAGATACCGAGTCATTTCTCCAAAACCTGGAGTCGTTGCTCACTTGGGTCTGTGAGATAGAGGAGCTCACGGCCAATCAGAAACCCCCGTCCTCAGAGGTCAAAGTGGTAAAAGCTCAGCTACAAGAACAAAAGGTGTGTTATCCCGAACACATCGACACCTCAATTACCAGTTCTTCCAAAAGTCTTCTGTGAAGTAACTGCATTGTAAGAGGATATGACAAAAAGATTTACCTTTAGATAATGATGAGGTCACAGAACAGGTCATAGAACATGCAAGCGCTGATTTATGATATACGTTCTACTGTATTCAGTGGTGAATAGGGGAAGTTTGTGGGTGCAAAGAGCTTCAGTATGCCTTTGTGAACATTGCCTGAGGGTATGAAAAGAACAGAGAAGTCTTTCACCTTTCAGTTGGTAGCAGCACCCATTGTGAGCTCTTTAGAAAAGCTGAAACCTGCCTGATTCTCAACAACATAAGCTGGACACATGAGACGGGGCTTTCTAACCAACACAAAGGCAGAAAAACAAGAATAGGGCACATATAAATGTTAATTCTCACAGCTAGCAAGTGATAGTTCTCGGACATCAGACCTTGAATATACTGCAGGGCCAATATGATAACGAAGGGAACACAATGTCCAGTAAGACAGAGCATAGATTGTGACAGTGTCTCTGCAAAAGGTTTAATCGTTCCTTTTTTGTTATCATTTTTGTCTTAACTGTTGGTCTACTTTAGACTTCATATCTGTAACCACTTTCTATACTATAATAAACAAATTGGAACATCACAGGTTAGAGTATAAAAAATGACATTCACAATATGGTGCCAAGAATAATTCCACCTGAATGCATTTTGTCATCTCACAGCTCCTGCAGCGCCTCCTAGGGGACCGGAGGGGAAGTATGGAGATGATGGTGCAGGAGGGCCCTCAGCTGGTGGAGGCCTACCCAGGAGAGGAGGGGGAACAGGCAAAGGTCAAGCTTTCCACCCTTAAACAGAAGTGGGAGGCCTTACTCCTGGAGGCAGAGCAAAGGTCAGCACTTTCACTGGCGTTTGAGGACTGCTGTATGATACAAATCTCATCAGCAAATTGATTTACAACTTGTTCACCTCACAGTTATACAGTTTTACACAATCTGTTACTTTGTGCATAAGGAGTCCATATAGTAAGAGGTTAAGTATTAAGTTTAATGTGTGTGATGGTGCTTATGAGTGTCATCATAATGAAGGTGTAAGAGCTTGTAAATGGCATTTATGATGCTTGTTGTGTATGGTGTTCACAGGAGGGCAAGTCTGGAGCTCATTTTGCCCAGGGCCCAGCTCTTTCAGACAGGGGTAGATGGCTTTCAGCAATGGCTGATATCTGTGGAACAGAGCCTAGCGGAGTTACGGAGCGCTGAGAGAGTGATGCTGCACCTCCCAGAGGCTACGGACCACGCCAAGGTTAGAATGCTGCTATGCATGATTTATTTGTGTGTATGCACTAAAACAGCTCATTAAAATAGTACATAAAATAAAGCTCTGATTGTTGTTTATCTCACCTTTCAGGCTGTTGTTGAAGAGATCAAAGTCAAAACTGCAGAGCTAGGGAAAGTACAGCAGTCAGGCTGTGATCTCATGGAGGCAATTTCAGGTAATAATAACATTAATAGTAATATCTAGCTGTCGATAGAACAGTGCTTTTCCCATTTGTATAGTTGATCTTTACTATGCGCATCCAGAGTCATATTTCCCGTCGCTGTGGGCTTGTTTCAGAGGAGGAGGCCCAGCAGGTGCAGGAGAAGATGGACGCTCTACGTATCCGCTGCTCTGTGCTGAGTCTGAGCAGTTTGGACGTACTGCAGAGGCTGGAACAGGCCTTGGAGGCCTCCAGCCGCTGCACCTCCAGCCAGGAGGACCTCCACCTGTGGCTGGGCCGCATAGAGAGAGAGCTACTGGGGGCTGCAGGGGCACAGACACATGCTGGAGATGCAGTATTATGTGCTGCTGAGAGACAGAGGGTAACGTGCCCCTATTCAAAACCAATCCTACCTAGTGCTTTGCTACTGTACGTTGCAGGTGTCAGTAGATTTAAAAAAAATGTTGGTATTATACAAATGCATCTGATTTTAACTTTCATTTGCTGAAATGTGTGTGTATGTATTTCTATCAGCTGGAACAGGCTGTGGTGAAAGAGATGGCCTGGTTCAGAGAAACAGCACTGACTCTTGAAAAGCTGAAAGCCATTTCTTTGGACCCAGAACTCATATCTGAACAACTCTATGAGCAGAAGGTCGGGACATACTGAGAAAAACACATTTCCCACTTCTATATGTGTATGATCTTGTGTACGACGTGTATGATATTTGAATTAACTTGATTTAATGAAACGTTTCAGATTTTGGCTGTGGAGATTCTCCAACACAGGTTTAACATTGAAAAGATGGTGAAGATTGCTGAAATCTTGCTAACATACAGTGATGAAGGGGAGACAGAGGATCTGCAGGTATAATAATTATTACATGTCACATAAGACTATGTTGTTGCCAATGTTAATATAGTTTAACTTTATTGGGCTAAACTTACAGGTTTACTTAAAAGGTTTCATTTGACCTATCTCTCCATGCAGACCCCATTAGAGGCCCTGCAGGAACAATGCAACAGCACCTCAGCCACCAATTCCCACGTGGTGCTACAGCTTGAGCATGCTCAGTCGCTGCTACTCCAGTTCTCAGAGGGCTTGGCTGAGGTGTCGCCATGGTTACATGAAACCCAAACCCTCATTGGCCAGCTCTCCCTGAGCACCATCAGCTATGAAGCCTTCCGGGAACAACAGGACCTCTTACAGGTACAGGAGACCTGCCTCTTCAGATTGGAGAGCCAGCTTTTCTTTATTGTACCTTTTTTGTCCCATTCAACAATGAAGTCTTTTATACAGTACTCCAGAGCCCACCACCATGTTCCGCTACCTCAAAGAGCTGCTCTGTTCAAGTAATGTGGTTCAGTTCATTGATGAAATCCCCTTCCTGACAGGATTACTTTAAATTTCCCTATTTTCTCAGGTGTTTCAAGGAAAGTGAGGCAAAGTCGTTTTTTTCCCTTCCTCTTTAGATCCAAATCAACTTGTTCAAGATGTATATCTTGAATTTAATTAAATATCCTTTCTCTGTTTCCTTCTCCAAGGGTCTTAGAGAGTCTATAGCGGAACACAGGCCCTTGATTGCACGTTTGTGCTCGCTGGGCAAACGTCTGGCAGAACTAAACCCTGATCAGGGGACCGAATTCTGTCGCAAGGCCACAGAGGCCGAGGAGCAGCATGGAGCCATCAGGGACCGGGTCAGAGAGGCTGCCAAACTACTCGAGGAGTCTCTGCCACGATACACACAGGTGATGAAGCTGAGACAATGCATCAAGACCGAACGCATAGAATCCTCCAGTGACACAAGGGTTGTTTTTGTTCATTATTAAGCAATATCACATGAGAGGGAGTTCCGATATCGATTATATCAGAATGGTTGTGCTGCAGTCAAAGGTACAAAGTGGAGCATAGGTCAACAGTTCTACAATTAATGTTGTAAATACACAAAAACGTATATATGAAAAAGAAGATTGAAGCGTTATTTTTTGATTAAATAGTTACATTACATGCGAGCTTCGCATCTTGCTTCACTTATTGGACTGCTCTGTATGCGTGAGCGCACCAGCTGAAGGAGTTTTATCCATGCACCTATCACTAACCAGGGCTCCCCCCTCGTGCCAGGCTGTATAAGATGGTGTTGATCTTGTACTCACCCTTCCTTTCTTATCGATACGACGACATCACACCCAAACGGCCTTTTCAGGGCCACCCTCCTGCACCTGTGGCTCCGGTCCAGGTAATAGAAGCTCAACCTGGAAGAAATGGATCTCGTTTTCCACCCTCACCCAGCATCACATCTGGCTGTCTCAGACCTACCTCTCTGAGCCCCAGAAAGCCCTCTCCAGTGACGGCCTCCACGCTGCAGAGGCAGAGAGATCCCATCTCTTCTGCCACTACCTTAAACCCCCGGAGTCCCGCAGACCACACCGGGGCAGGGGACCCTCCGGTCAGCGCCGTCCTCCTCCAAAGGTTTCCCGCTGGTCTGGTCCAGCTGCCTCTGCCTCTGCCTCCGCTTCGCCGGCCAGTGCCGCCAACCAGCCTGCTCCCCCTCCTCAGCCTCTGGCTAGCAAGCATTATAAATTGCCGCTTACCTGGCATAAGTGACTGTCTGAGGGGTGCCGGGGTAGCCCCCGCGCTCCCAGATAGTTCTCTTTCTTTGGAAAATGTTTCTTTGTTGTTGACCATGTCCCGGAAAGACGTTATCCATACCACCATACCAACATCACAGACATGTTCCACCCTCTGCCCCTGAGGTAACAGTCACCTTTAAACACTGACATGGTTCGGCTGTTTCTTTTCCCCAGCCTCCTCTCTGTCTCAGTGAAGGTAGCGCTTCTTACAATGCTGGTCTGAGTCACAGACTGGCCTGACCGCCCTGCTCGCTGTATCTCTAGCAGGCGCCGGCTATACTCTCATTGAGATTCCATGTTGTTCATCTGACACAGCTCTCATTCAAACCACGCCTACTGTTGAGTTTTCAGTTTCCTGCCTCCCACAGTCAGTGGGCTCCCCTTACGTCCGTACTTGTGTTTCAGGCAGGAGAGCGCTTAGCCTCGCCACAACTGGTGACGTCACCCATTCACTCAACATGGTTAGCATACAGTCTTCCAAGGAAGCGGTGCTTCACGCTGATCTGGCTATTGTTTCCCACAGTGAGCTAGTAAACACGGTTTCCTTGTTAGCTAGCCCTGCCTTTCCATCCGGGTCAGAACCAGCTCACGGTGGTACGGACCCAGATACTCAAACGACACAATCTATAATCGCTACAGTCGCTGACGTATGCCAACATTGATTTAACATAATCTGAGAGCGCTAGGCGCTATGACATGATACATGAAACATGATACGCTCCACTAAGGGCACATTCAGCACAAATACATAGGCTCAACACAGTACACAGTACATGGCACAGTACATAATAATACAACAGCTCCACCAAAACATGAAAAGAGCAATGCACAGCCACAGTGCATATTACAATAGCTTCATCTGAATATCCCGCTCAATTTCCGCCCACACCTAACCTTTCCACTAGCTACATCAAGGGGATCATGGGAGAATGTGTTTATTAAAAGGTACAATTGGGCCAATTTCAAATGTTTTGGGCTACATGCATAAAATAACCTTTTGAATCAAAATAATTTAAGACAAAATTATAATTTTTAAAAATTATTATTATTTTTATCAATGCAATGACCCATTCTGAGCAAGCCAAGCAGCCCATAGTCAGTGGCCCTTCTGGCAATTGCCCAATTTGTCCAATCCTTCACTGGAAGCCTGCATGAAATATAACGATAGTTATGCAAGTATAACTCTAGTTATATGAATGCGGGCAAAGCATCTTGCTTTTCCACCCTGCTGGCCCGGGTTGTGAAAGGAACTACAGAAGGGTGAGTACAGCTTATATGGGCTGGCAGGAGGGCGGAGCCCTGATTAGTGATAGGTGCATTGATACAATTCTTTCAGCTTTTTTCTTACTTTCTGCTGTTATTTGTTATAAACGTTGATCTGTACAGATCCGCAGAGAGTGCAGTTGGTGAAATAGAAGTGGATTAATTTCACAGGTGATGAGGCACCAGCGCTGTTAGAAAAAATATCAGCACTCATGCCGCTCGGCCAATTACAATGCGCGGTTGGAACTAACTGTTGTATAACAGCCCATACATCACACAGCATAAGATGAACACAAAAAGGAAAGTCATATATTTTGTGCTTGCAGCTGAATGAGAGGATGACACTTATCAGAGAGAGTCTAGACCGCCTTTGCAGCCGCATGCAGTGTCCGACCTCGCTCCAAGGCCTGACCCCGAGGATCAAGGAGCAGCTGCAGGACAACAAGCACACCCTGGCTGAGCTCTCCAAGCTGGAGCTGGGGCTCAGTAGTGTCAAGACACAGGCAGATGAGCTACTGGCTAACACACAGGCAGCTGGTGATGGCTCCATTGGCACAGGTAAACTCAGACGTTCCACCTTTTACGTTCCACGTATGGAGATGAAGATATGATGAAGTGATGCTTTTCTATTGGTAAATGTGACATATCTATGTCAATGACTAAATACTGTCTACTCATGCTCTGAGTATTGGTATGTATATTTATGAAAATTAAATCATGAAATATTTATATGAAGAAAATTAAAATGCCTCTTTTCTCAATGTTCTACTGTAGGAAAATAGCAGATTCTAAGCATTATATCTGCATCTTTCACCCCCCTCCAGCCATCCAGGAGAGGGTGTCCAGCCTCTCCCAGCTGTGGGATGAGACCCACAGTCAGGCCCAGGACAGAGACCAGTGGCTGCTCAAACTTCTGGATCTTGCCCTCAAGTTCTGGAGTGATGTCAGTGATCTCACAGCTGCGCTCAATGATGGTCAGCAGGCGGTTTTAGACCTGAACGCCAGTCGGACCGACTCGGAGACCATCCGGCAAAGCCTGGAGAGCATGCAGGTTGGTGTGAAGGCTCTTAATGCGACTTGAAAGACTGTCTCTTATTGGAAATGCATCCTTTTTCTTTGAACATTACCTTTCATTGTGAGGCCTAATATAACTTGTTTCTTCTTCCTCACCTCACAGACTCTCAGGGAGGACATTGACGGTCTACAAGGAGATCTGGACACCCTTGGCATTCTGGGAATGGACCTGATGTCAGCATGTGGGGACACAGACAAACCAGATGTCACCAAGAGCCTAGATGAGGTTAGCATTGACATCAGATTTCAAACAATATCATTTTGAGTGAGATATGTTAAGCCCTCACAAACTTTTAACCCGCTGAACTTTCTACCCTAAAGCTTTATTGCACATGGAACAACTTGAGCAAACTCTGGAACGAGTGTCACAGAAAGCTGGAGGAATCCTTGCAGATGGCCTTACATTATCAGGATATTATG
>OMKK01068099.1:0-12076 GCA_900302305.1 Polymixia japonica
CCCGATACTAAAACCAGTTAGTCGAGAGAGTTCAAGAAAGGAACAAGACGCAGTGAGACTGAGGCCGTTCTGTGATTGGAACGGTCGGCCATATGTAAACACGCTTGGTGTTTGACCAAGATTCGGCGGTTGTGCTTTCTGTAAGCTATTACTGGCTCGTATCTGTTTGACCTAAAAAGGCTGAATTATTATAAAGTCCTTCCCATCTTCTTTAGCTGTTGCATGTGAGGCAGACATTTTGATAGTTGGAAATTTGATACTGTGCTCTTTTTCCCATTTTTTTTTTTTTTTTTTTTCATGAAATATCTCTCTCTCTCTCTTTCTCGCTCCTTCTCTTTCTCGCAGGCCCTTCAGCGAGCCCATCTGCTGCGTGTGAGCCTTAATTAATCACACAGCCATTTCCTCTGTGCTTGTTGCGTTTTAAGGTGCCTTGAGTACACCAGTCAGACCCGCAAGTTCATCAAAATGCTAATGCACCCCAAATTAAAGTTGTGATTAACATTTCACAGTTTCCTGTGCGGGCAAATTGATCCTTCCACCAGGCTCAACAGCTCTCTCTCTCTCTCTCTTTCCCTCTCTTCCTCACTCTCCTCTGCTTTCTCTCTCGCTCGCTCGCTCTCGCTGTTTGGGGAGAGAGCGTCGTTCCTCCCGGCCGTTCTTCTCACCGCTGCCAAACTAGAGGGGGAAAAAAAGAAAAACCGAAAGTCCGTCAACGAGCTCTGTGTCTAAATATTCCAATTTAATTTTCAACACAAGTATTCGCTGCGGCAACCTATAACAAACAAGTGGTACTCCCGCCGAAGGAAGACGTGTTCCGTCGTCGTTTTCACCTGCGTTGCGGTGCTTCACCGGCATTTCCGCAGATGTGTGGCGCGCGCTCGCGATTCCGTCTCGACGCGAACGCGGGTTCCGCGCGGGGCGGGGTTTCGCCCATGGCGTCGTCGTCGTCGTCGGCGCGCGTTAAGCCGCGGCGCCGATGCCGTGACACAGTTGTGACTGTATTTGCCCTGATCTCCAGCTGCCCCCCCCGCTCCTCCCAGCTGCCGAGAGAGGCGCGTGAAAACCCGGGACCTCAGGGAACCCAGATTACACCGGAGACGTGAGGCCGAAATTAAAAAACGAAACGAAAAAAAAAAGCTGTGCCGTCTCGATCTCTTCACGCAGATTCCCATCGAAAACCAGGTTGTTGTTTTTTTTAGTTGTTTTTTTTAGATCATTAGTGAAATGAATCGCTTTGCATTTTCGTTTTCCATGTCTCACCGCATTGATTTTGTTTGTTTGGGATTTGTTTGACGCTTTGTTTGATGTTCACTTTTACACAAGTTACGCCTCCGCTGCCGGAAGAAACAGTAAACATTAATAAGAGCCAACAGACAGAATAGCAGCATGGCTAATGCTAATGCTAATCCGCGCCCGCGGAGCGCCCGTCCTCTCTGCGCGCGTCCGTCTACGAACGCGTGTCGTGGGGGTCGGCGCAGGTAAACTGCCGCCGCGTGTGTGCCTGCCGTCGGCTAGCCGCAAACTCAAAGGCGCTGTTCAGGCTAGTGTGTCACGTGTTGTTGTTGTTGTTTTTTTTTTTGTTAAAACAACAACAGCTTGACATTCCTGCTGAACGAACGACGCTAGAATTCATATTTATGTCTGTGCTGTCGTCACACGCACGCGCGCGCGCACACACACACTATTTAAACTTCTTGCGGTAATGAAAGCCCCTGGCGTTCATCACTCTGTCTTAAGCAGTGGTTATTGAGGCATTAAATATGTCTACACAGGGCTCAGTGAAAGGCTGCCAGATCAGTGTTCTCCTCTGAGGGGGCTCTGTTTGCATACAGACAGGTTGGGGGATTGGGAACGTGCGCCGAATGGAGCGCAGGAGCCGTAACCGGGCGCCCACCACTCTGGCGTTAGTGCTATTATGGGATGTCACTTTGGGAGAATGACGGCTCTTCAGCTGGATTACTGAGATTCCTGCTGAAATTGAGCGGAATTGGAAATGTGGCTGACGGATTCACACACGGACGAAGGCACGCACTCGCGTCGCGCGCGCGCACACACACACACACACACACACACTTACGTTCGCATTCAAAGAGCAGTCACACAAAGATTCTGCCACAACAGGAACTATGATGATGTTAATGCTTATGAAATTGTAGTTGAGTGTACAAATTGCTCTGGGCGGATTTGAGGGAAGCTCAACTCGATCAACATGAAATCTTAAAATTTTTGTTTTGTTTTGGTATTTGTCACAGAATTATAGGCAATTCAACACAGCTCTGGGTCATGTCTCTTGTTTTATCAGCCTCCACTGTCCTTTTGGCCTGTTTGCGTAGTATTTAATGTGGTTATTTTGTTGTGCTTTTTTAAAACCTGTCTACAAACCAAATTTCCCTAGAAATAGAATAATTAATATCTGAAACAAATTAAAATGTGATCTTAAATAAATCGATTTCCCAGTAAAGGTAAACACGAATTCGAACCAATTGTACACTAAACTCTGGACATACAGTTTGTTTTTCTAGACTCTCCTGATAAGTGTGCTCTTGAGGATAAATATGATTTGTTTTCACAACATTTGACTTGAAAATTTGAGTGGATATCTTTAATGTTCAGTGAATCAGTTCGTTCAAGATATCTTGTAGTGTGCGTCATGACTACGGAGAATTTGGTGGAATTGTTAAGTCATTTGCGTGGACACAATTTTTTTTTTTAATTTACTGCGTATACAATGTACATATTATCTGTGCTACTACTTCCTGCAGACAGGTATTCCCAACACGGTATC
This sequence comes from Polymixia japonica, assembly GCA_900302305.1. Taxonomy (NCBI): domain Eukaryota; kingdom Metazoa; phylum Chordata; class Actinopteri; order Polymixiiformes; family Polymixiidae; genus Polymixia; species Polymixia japonica. The sequence goes on from OMKK01068099.1 coordinate 2,786, forward strand.
AGGTCAGTATAACAGTATAAACGGGGAATGAGAGACTTCTTAACAGCTACCGGAGCCCCCCCCCCGTCTCTCAATGGGTTCAGGGGTCAATCTGGGGGAGGCCCCACTACCATCTAGGGTCCCTTCTCCTGAGTCATAAAATAAACACCCCAGCCACTGCCCCAGGGGTCAGCGTGGGGTCAGCAGTCTGGCGTGGAGGATGGAGGGATGGAGGGATGGGTAGAGGGCAGAGCAAACTGACCAGCAGCCAGACAAGCATGGAGTGAGACTCTTCTGCCATTATACAACCATAGGACACATTAAAAAATAGCAAAGATACCGAGACTAAGAGAGATTTGTTTTTTGGTTTCTGGTTTCCGCAAAAAAAAAAAGGCAGTGCGTGGAAGCTTTCCAAACAGAATTGATTTATTTGACCGTTAAAATTGAAGTGTTTGAATTGTAGATGGAAAATAAGAATTTTGAAACCTCCTAATTTAAAATCATGACCTTGTTTGCACCCTGGATTCTAAACATCACGAACGCAAGCAAAACCTTTAACGGCTTTAAAATGAATGTAAATGAATGTCGGATTGTCGGATTAATATCAGAGCGAAAAAAAGTCTTAATCCAAAAAAATCACAATGTACACAAACGGATTACAGATTACAGATTGGGCCTTTAAATTACCAGTAAATTCCAAGGGATTTTAATTGGTTTAATAGTGCGTGGTGCGCATGCTTGGAGGCCAAGACACCTCCGTGAAGAGGCAGAGCAGAGTGGCCCATGGCCCTCCGACAGTGAAGCCCTTGTGCATTAGTCAGCCTGGCATTCACCCTGGCCATGGGGAGCCCTGGATGTCAGACATGGCTAACCAGCCATTGCAGAGAACAGACACGGACACCAGGCCAGACAACGTTGGTCAGGCATGATGGGGGGGAAAACTACATAATTCACACGGAAGTTGAGGAGAACCGAAAGAAAAGCAAACCTCTAGACAAAAGCGAAAGCCGGCGTACCATCCAAGCCAGTTCAGACCCGGGTCAGATGGCGTTCGCAAATATTTCTTAGCGTTTGTTTTGAAGTGTCTGAAACGTATACTCGTTGCTTCGTCCAGCGTGGCAAAACCCACAAGCCCCAAACGACCACGCTGGTTCACCAGGTAGGTTAAAACAAACGTGAGCGGTTTTTTTTTTTACAAATACTATTTGACCCAAGTCTGTGGCCAAAGACGCCGACCGCGATCCAGGAAACAAGTTAGAGAGTCAGGATTTATAATCAAACTGCAAGAAAAAGGATTTCTTTTCCATTTTAGCCTAGCCACAAAGTGCTCATAAACCCCCCGTCCCTGCAACAATTACAGGGGCATAGATCACATTCTTGGCCTGACAAATGCTAGATAGCGCGAGCAGGCTTTGGGACATCTCATTCGCATTGGGAACGGTCTGGGAGACGCTTTACTAGATGGATTTATATGTGGCCTGCAATGCTTTCCAGTGATTGAATGTCTGTGTGCATGTGTTGAGCCGACTCTGCGGGGATCTGTCATGGGACTCATAAGGCAGGTTTGAATTAGGCGTGGGATAGGTAGAGGATGTGTGTACGTGTGTGTGTGCGCGCGTGTGTGTACGTGCGCGTGGGTACGTGTGACTTTAAGTAGTTTATGGTGAAAGAGCGTGTAAATAGTGACTGGAGACAGATGTGGTCTCATCCCTGAAAGGCGGAGGATAAAGAGTTCTCGTTCGGTCATTAATCGAGACAAAACCTCGGGACCGATGGAAGAATTAGGGAAGTTTCTCAGGATGAAATGGAGCCCAAACTATATAAATGGGACATATACTCAAACATGCGCAGACGTGCATGTGTGTGCACATACAACAGCCATCTGATGTCAACGGTGGGTAATATCCGATTCCTCAAAGTGAAATCAAATCTACGAAAAGTTCACAAAACACCGCCGCCTTTTTTTCATCTGCGCGGACGGCAGCTTTACAAAAGAGAGTAGCCGTAAAACATGAGCCGGAGAGTTGTGAGGGGACATAAACCTGGTACCTTTTAATGCGATATTGATTTACAAATAACGTATAAAAACAACTCTCAGTCACGGGTCATTAATTTCAACCCCCCTGAGGAATTGCAGCGGGCGCTGAACTCGGGGCCGGAGAAGGCGAGGTAGCGGCAGCGCCGGTAGACCCACATCTACACGGGCGTTGGGTGTCAACGGCGTCTAGGCGGTAGCACCCCGAGCTCTGTTACTCTACTCAGTCCCTCTGAACGATCTATCGCTACAATACGTTAGCGTATGCTCGAAGTGATATTTCGATGTGGTTTAACACATTTCTTATGCAGATCTGCTTAAGTGGTGCGCAAACAGACCGTGACTCAACCTCCAACGTTACGTGGCCGTGGTGTATTAGCGCTGACGCCATCCAGGTTTGTTTTTTTCCTAGCTTAATTTAGATGCGCAAATAGCCAAAACGTACTTCTTGACTACGTGACCTCACAGCACAAAGAAGGTTGTTATTATTTGGGTAGATTTTAGTTGGTATGTGTTAGAAATTCAAACGTCAGACTGCCCAAACAAGGCAGAAGTTAGGAAGCGACAGCAATTCCACTAACCTGAACTTATTTTATTTCTCTCATTGTATGTGTGTTATGTATGTGTATGTATGCTATTTGCATTGTAACTATTTGTATTGTAAATTGCTGCCTCTTGGCCAGGTCGCTTTTGAAAAAGAGATTCTTTATCTCAATGAGCTCACCTGGTTAAATAAAGGCTAATAAAAAATAATAAAATTCGTATTAATGGAACAGCCAGTAACTCCTATGAACTCCTATGAAGATATACGGACTGAAAACTATAAATGCTTTACAAACATTAAATATTCATAAACATAAATATAAACTTAAATATATAAATACCAATACCACTGCATGTTCTTCCAACTGTCCCAAAGATTAACAAATCCGTTGTCAACACCCAAAATGATCTATTACTGTAATTCAAGCAATAATGTTATATGTTAGTTTAATCTGTTTGCTCCATCTACGGGATAATTCCTACGCTGGTTGAGAAAACCCAACATGCTGCACATTCAAAACCACACATCTGACAGCACGTTCGCTGCATTTTAGAAACACGCTGCAATTTCCTGAACGCCATGCAAATGCGGAAAAAACGCATGCAGAAATATGACAACACACGCGCGCTCATTCATAAACGTGATGCAAAACCAGGAAACGCTGCAACGCTGCAAACGTGGACTCGACACGACGGAAGTGTTTCCGGAGGAAGTACAAACTTCAAGTCTTATACATATCAATCCTCATTTTAAATGTAGAAACCCTAAATGTAGCACCTTAAATCTCATTAAAAGATTAATTAAACATTTGTAGCTGTAGTTCCTATTTCAAAAACCATCCAACCATCGGAAACACTTCCGTCGTGTCGTGTCCCAATCTGCAGTGTTTCCGTATTTGCATGTGTTTTCTAAATTTGCATGTTTTCAGAATTGTCATGTACTTCCTGAATTTGCATTGCATTTCTGAATTTGCAATGTGTTTCTAAACTGCAGCGCGTCTATTTTCAGGTTGGCGCGCGCGTCTTCTGAATTTGCATTGCTTTTATGAATGTGCGCGGTTTCGAACTTGCAGCTTGTAGGGTTTTCTTGGCCGTAACTACATTTCTGCTTTAAAATAAACCCTATAGTGTAAAACGGCGTCCTGGAAAAGTAACTACGGCATTGGGGAACTCTTGGTACCGCTACAGAGTAAAGACCATCTGGGTCGGAGCTTAACGTACACATGCTATAGTTCCAAGTGCTGAGTCACGGGGGGTTCTTCATTTTGGTAATGTTTTAAACCTGTTATTGCCTGGCTCGCTAAATGTTATAACAAAATGGCTCCCAGATTACTGCCCCGACTTAACCATGCAAGATACTGAGGCATAGATGGCTTCCATTCGCATTTTAATTCCCCGCTGGTAACTGCTTCCACATGAGACTGCACACCTGGAGGAAAGCTGTGTTCTTTGTCGACACTAAATAAACAACATTAATTTTCTTTTAAGCCTATATGTACACACATAAAAAAAAAAACAGGTCACCGGTAAGTCATTATTTATAGGCTGCAACGAAAAATAAAAGCAACAACTCCTAAAACCTTTTCCATATCTCATGCAAATTTGTGAAGTAACCCCTCCTAATACTTTGTATGTTTTCCTGCGGTAACAGAGAATTTACATTTCTGAGCTTGCTAATCTTTTTTTTTTTTTTTCCTTGCCATTGACTTGTCACAGGTCTGATTTAGTAGGCCACTGATTTCCATGCAGGCCAGCGGCTGAAATGCTCTCCCTGGTGCAGATGAATATTTACATGGCAGTTAACAGGTGGCGAGTAGTTTAATGGTGGTAATTGCTACATGGCACGTGTAACAGGAGGGGAGGTGTAAGGCCTCAGTTGCTCGGGGCTATCCCACTCCTGAGATGACACATCCCACGAGATTTGTTTGTATGTGTGTGTGTGTGCACTCGTAGCAGCAAACCATGTGCTAGTGTTCTGTTTTAGCGTGATATACATACGAGTCAGACTGGCGCTGTGTCCAAGTGCAATTCAGCACACACACACACAGTGTATAATAACTCCGTAGTGTGCGTTGTGGCATGCTGTTGTGCAGCGATGTCAGCAATATTGCATTCAAACCAAATTGAAACCAACGTTCTGACAGGCATCTGGGAGCTTTTTTTTCTTCCAACCATCACACCATGACGTCATAAACGACACAGCGCTGTGTAATTACTAATTACCAGTTGCTATTGAATGAATCACGGTTCCTCGATTCAGAACGCATTCTAACATCCTGGCACTTTACAGGACATTGATATTGCGTAGAACTCTGCTTACTAGGCCATTTTAAACTATACTGACCACAAGTACAGCACAATATAAAGTTAGGATCGGCCATGTGACCCTTTGGTAGTGGTCGTCATCATATTCCTTAATTAAAGCATTTCCAAGCTACTTAGATAGTGTTGTTTGGTTCATCTCCATCAATGACAATCCCAATCAAACAATCCCAAGAATCACCTGATAGATAGATAGATAGAGTTCAAATCATTGAGATTCAATGTACTGTGTATTTCCCCTCCTGCAGTCACATTTACGCTTGCTTTTGTTTTACTTGTGTGAAATTAAAAAAAAGAAATCTCAGCTGTCAAGTTGGAAGGCGGATCTGGAAAATAAACCTAAAATAAACAGGAGATCAAGACATATGATCCAGTTCCACAGGATAAAGATGTCCCTTCGAGATCCGTTATTAACACTGGTCTCTTTTCCTCTCCACTAAGGAGAGATTGGGTTTAAATGTCCGTCTGACAGCCATGCAAATGGGAGAGCACTGGAATGTTCCCCCCAAGCCAAAGCAGATGGACCTAACAAGCCCCTCCCCCATCACCCTTAAGGTACATGACATCACCACATATGGGCCGCATTGATTGATGCGTCTTTTGAGAGTGAAGGTTGGCCAGAGCAGAGCGGGAAGGGGAAGGAGATGTGCAGAGGACAGACTCAAAGTACTTTTGTAATCTTTTCCATGGCTAAAATAAACAGGGTTGAGTCACACATGGAGAGGGTGAAGGTTTAAATGGCCAGGTTGCAATTGACTGCCCTTGTGTGCGCGTGTGTGCGTGCGTGCGCATGTATGTGTGTGTGTGTGTGTGTCCTTGAAACATTAAAAACAGACAGAGAGAGAGAGAGAGAGAGAGACACAAGGAGAGAAAAAGAAATGACCCCAGAAAGAAAAGAGACAGGACGGAGATCCAGCTCCAGACACAGCGATATGAAGCCGGGGAAGCTTGTCTTCTCCTGCTGTGTGTCTGGCAGATTGCTATGGAGGCCTGTCACTGTGGACAGCGGGGCGTCCAGCCCCTACATGGCTTTCAGCTGGGCCTCCGCAGGGGAGCTGAATAAATCACTGGAACACACACAGTCCGGCTTAGAATTCTCCTCCCGGAGCCGAGACTGCCCTCTAGTCACGCGTTCAACAATAGAACATTCTAATGTAATTCGTAACAGCTAACAAGATCATTCGTACACCTTGCAAGTTAGTTGGGTGGTTTACCGCCGGCGTTAGCAGGACGAGTACAATATTTGTTTTTGGTAGGACATGTATAAACGCACAACAAATATGTACGGAATAATCGTTTTTCGCCAGTCGAGATAATAAACAGAGATTTTCTGTTGTCATTATTACGAACGAATGTTCACCGATTCACAGTCATTCAGGGCAGCGTTTTTATTGCTGTTGCTGATTTGACGCTCTGGTCTTGCCTAATCGTGACGCATGGCTATTAGCAGTGACAGCTACGTTACCCTTTCTACGCTCTTGGCAGCTAAAACGTTGTTTTACGTTTGTCTTTATAAATGGAAATGACAAAACATTTTAGTAAACAGACCGCAAGGGCTGATGAAGCACTGTTAACTGAAACGGTGTATTTTGTCATTTCAACATTTCCTGAGGAAAGTAGACTGCTAGCATGCGCGCTCATTTCACTTTCACTTTGAAGTATGAAGTCAGATATGATATAAATATTAATAGAGAAACCCTAATGAGATATGAAAATATAGAATAATTGAATGTAAGGATGTTTTAATGATAATATTAACTTTAAAGATTCTTACATGACGTGTTGTAATATTAGGTGGTAACGTTATCTATGTTGAATAGTTGAAATAAGTTTCTTTTCTGAAATAAATGAGCCATGATTCAAGAACGTTCTTGAAGTGAAATGATCTTACCCCCATTGGCATTTCTTTTTACTTTTTACAGAAAAATAAGATTTTAAGACTTTAGATTTTGTTTTGCACTGTAGCAAGCTAGCTTTTTTAAAGGAAAGTTTCAGAGCTCTGTGGTCTCAAGCTTACATGGCCCATTTCCTAGACAGACATGGAGTGCATGTGGATGTTGCTATCACCTCTTTAAATCCCAGGGTGCAATAAGGCAAAGCAAGAAAACCCTTCAATTGGGGCAGAAAATGACAGAGTGCCCTCCTGGAAACAGTGGTTCATCGGTTTGGGTTGAAAACTGGCAGTGAGGAAGAGGAAGACAAGGATATATTTACATGAAACACCCACACAGGCCGCCATTATCAGTCCTCTCCAATCTGTCAGGCTGCACTCAGCCAAACATCAGTGTGTGTGTGTGTGGGATGGAACTCATGGTCAACAGTACGAAGCTGTGCCCAGTCTGTTTTAACTTTAGTTTCTTGAAGGAAGGCTTCACTAAGCATGCATTGACAGCCTCATAAATCCAGCTCGAAAAAAGCTGAAAACTGCTATTATGCAACCTAAAGGTAACCTGGATCTTTAGTGCTAAACAATTTCAGGCCAATTTCAAACCTTTTTTTTTTTAAGTAAAATTCTTGAGAAATTAGTATTTAAGATGCTAAATGATTACCTAAATGTCAGCTGTATATTTGAGAAGTTTCAATCTGGGTTTCATCCTCACAGCGCTTGTTAAAGTTGTAAATGACCTGAGAATGAACATGGATGACAAGAACAGTCTATACAGTCGATCATAACATCCTTATTAACAGCCTACAGAAGTGTGTTGGCCTCTCTGGCTCGGTTTTAGATTGGTTTAAGACTTATATGTCCGGCAGAGACTATTTTGTCTCCCTTGGTGACCACTCCTCGGCTAACACTAGCATAACATGTGGGGTTCCTCAAGGCTCCATTCTGGGACCTGTGCTCTTCAGTCTCTATATGCTGCTACTGGGAAACATCAGAGAACACAGGATTAATTTTCATAGCTATGCCGATGATACACAACTGTACATCTCTTTATCACCCAATGATATCAGCCCTATTGATAAACTGGTTCAGTGCATTGATCATATCAACTTGTGGATGTTACATAATTTCTTGTAATTGAACAAAGATAAGACCAAGGTTTTAATTATGAGAGCAAAGGTCCAGAGAGATACTGTGCGATAACTTAAAACTTAAAACTGCCTTTTATCACCTTAGAAATATTGCTGAAGTGCAACCGTCTCTCTCTCTCTCTCTCTCTCTCTCTCTCTCTCAGGCAGATACTGAGAGACGCACGCTTTGACTAGCAGGCGTGATTACTGGTCTATCTAAGAAAGCTATAAATAAGATGTAAATCATTCAGAATGCAGCAGCATGTGTGCTGACCAAGACCAGAAGGAGAGCACACATCCCTCCTTCCCTAAAGACCCTCCATTGGTTGCCTGTCAGTTTTAGAATAGATTTTAAGATCCTTTTATTGGTGTTCAAATCGCTCAATGGACTAGCGCCTGAATACTTGTCAGACATGCTTTTAATGTATGCTCCCTCTAGATCACTCAGGTCCTCTGACACGGGCCTTTTAGTTGTTCCCTGGGTGAGGACAAAGACCTACGGGGAGGCGGCGTTTACCGTCTCTGGTCCTCGCCTGCGGAACAGCTGGCCAGAGGACCTGAGGGCATCCCGATCTGTAAACACCTTTAAAGGAAATCTTTAGACGCACCTTTTTAACTTAGCATTCTCTTAATCTACAACCACATTCTTCTCATTTTGGCCACTGAGTAGCTACAGTGGAGCGGTAAGGGGTTAAATGCCTTGCTCAAGGGCACCTTGAGAGTAGCTGCAGAGGGAGACTGTATACTTATTAACAGCAAAACAGTAAAGTGGTTAAGCGTTGACTGTGCTCCATCCCCGACCTAGATCCTGAAAGGAAAAGCAGATGCAGGCTGCATCCCCCCGCTGACGTGTTGTCATTATGAGCACCGATTAGTAATAACGTTTGCTACGAGGGGACCAGGAGTATCACAAGTACTTTCCCCAGCTAGGCCCACCTCTCTAACCTTACTTCCACCTCCGGTTTTAAGACCCAACAGCGCAACGTGCCTTCTTCAGCTGCGTAACTAAGCATCGGCTCGTTGTGGTCGGGGTGCAGCAGAGATTCATGCTAGGTCAAGTAAGATCCACGCGGTACTACCGCTAAACCAGCCGATGGCGGTCTGATTCTACAGTGAAACTCTTAGTTTACTCCTTCTTTCAGACTTGTTGAACAAGCGTAATGACATATTCTGTCATTTCACTGAACCCCTGTAATTTGCCGGTGTAAAAATATTAGCCCAGTCTCGAGACTGTGTCAACAGATTCGCCGACATCTTGAAGTAATCCAAGGGTATACCGAGAGATATAAAGAGAAGAAAGTCAGCCCGTCTCATCTCTCCGATCTCCGTCTCTCCGAGAAGCCAATGTAAACATCTCTGTAAATATCGAGGCCATTTAAATAAGTAACCGGGGGGGG
>OMKK01068103.1:2126-13090 GCA_900302305.1 Polymixia japonica
TGGCTCAGCCCAGTTTTGTCCAGCATTATAAGGGTGTAGCAAGTGTGTTTGTAACATAACACTGACACACTGATCTGTCATTATAAAGCAACGTAAAGTAAATAATTCTCTATCCTAACGTATTGACAAAAATATATTTTTCATTACGATATAACATGAGAGTTAATTAATGTTTGGGTTAAGTGTGTAAGGGAGTGTGTTGACCATAGTCTTTTTAGAACTAAAATGGATGTTTAGGAAAAAGATTCCTCAGATTTGTGTGTCTGTGTGTGTGTGTGTGTGTGTATGCGTGAGTGTGTGTGTGTGTATGTGGACGCACTTCCTTTTTGAGTCCTGCGTGTGTGTCTGTATTTGGTATGACTGTCCTTGTATGCTGTAGGTGTGTCTTGCAGTGTGTGTGTGTGTGTGTGTGGGTTTGAAGCATGATCCCCTGTCCTGTAATGAATATTTTATGTTCAGGTATGGGCAAATATTATCGTCTAGTTGACAAATAGTTGACTATAGTCAAATAGAATTTCAAAGCCTGTTTTTTTTACACAATAGGCACGAGTTAGATACAATTTACTGTAAAATACAAATGATTTCAGACAGTTATGTGAGACTTGTATCTACATTAGGGCCTGTGTACTTATTCTATTTGCTCAAAGCACAACAATTCTACAAAGCCAACAAGGGAACTTTAAACGAACAATTGATCTGACATTAGATTACATTAGATTCACTTCTGCAGTCACTCTTTGCCACGTTAGTTTGTGTTAGATGATAAAGATGTTATGTCGGTGGTAATCAGCGCTATGTAACTCCAATGTCTGTTTTGTTTTCATGTTTTTGTGTTTATTTGTTGAGGAAATGTGAGGAAACTCTTCTTAAGAGAAGAAAAAAAGGCAAAATCTCAGATCTGTAAATCTCGATCCTTCAGAGAAATGTTTCAAAAGGGAAGCTAGATGGACGGGACGTCGTGGAACGTAGTCGAAGTAGTTTATCGAGCAAACCGCCCCTCCACCCCCTTCTTCCCGCGCCGTCTTTGTAACCAGGACATTAACTATTCTTTTGTTTCCTCTGTCTCTCTCCTTATTCTTTATCATCCTTGTTTTCTTGTCTCTTCTACGTTTTGATCCCCGTTTCCACTCTGACACATTCCGGTGAGTTGAGGCCTGCGTACGTGTCGGTCTGTTGAACAGACGGTGCACAACGCCGTTCTCACGCGTATATATTTCAAAGACGGAACGTGTCAACAGGCTGGAACTGCGTTGTCTTGGGATGCTTCTTAATGGTCTTAACTACGCTCCTCTCTTCCACTAACTCCCTCAATCTGCACTGATACCAGACCCGGGTCAAATAGTACTTGCAAATACTTTTTAGTGTACAAACAGGTGGGTAGGAAGTTCCATATCGGACAACACGAAAGGAAAAATTCAAGACAGACACGGGAAAGTATTCAAAATTTTTGCAAAATAAAATTTGCTACACTTTCGAGTGACTGGCCAACGTAGCTAAATCGCCCTGATGCGATAGACCCAACCCTTGCGAACACCAGGCAGGTTAAAAAAAACAAACCCAACAACAATGAAAAGTGTTTGCAATTACTATAAGATTCTGGACTGAGGGATACCGAGGAACTGTCTTGGAATGCATCTATCTTGTGTGTACAGATCAGCAAAAAAAGGGAGGGGGTTGTCTATGGGAGCTTCGGTGCCTGCTGGATATTCCCCTCCTCAGCTCTCATTAATTAAAAAACATCTCAATGGACTTAATGGTTTCTCCAAGGGGTCTCTCTGGTTTATCGGACCTGTGCAAGTTTGCCGATCATGGGTTCAGGGGATTAGAGGCGAGATGTACGACAGCAGATGTGCTTGAATTGGTGAAATGCAAACGAGGGAGTGTCGAAGCCCACTTGGACTGGATTCAGTTTGTAAATGAGAGATGGATTAACTTGAATACTAGTCAAACGTTTAGAGATGATTAATTTATGACTGATTGTGACTCGTGTAAATTTTGAAATGAACTGATGTAAAGTTGTTTTTTTTGACAATTCAAATGTTGGTGTGACTGAATTAAAAACGAAAAAATAAATAAATAAAGGTTTATGGACATTTTTGAGATAACTGAGTGTTTTGAATGCCTCACATTGTAATTTTCAGGTAAACAAATGGGAGAAGACATTTTATTCACATATTGATGCTTTATTCTCAGAATATAAACAGTTATGACATAAAAATGTAATGCTGAACAAAGCAGAGGCGCCTGCGTGAGTCAGTGGTCTAATCAAACTGAGTTTAATCTTGCTGCTGTTATGCTGACTTCTTCTTCTACTTCTTCATTTCCTGCCTCATTTTATTGTTGACTATTGCATTACCTGAACATTGTTGTCACCAATGAACACACCCTCTAGTCTGATCATATCCCGATGGCTGCCTCATATCTGAAGGTTATCATTCATACAGCCTTGTAATCTACACTGAGTATACACAATATTAAAAACACACAATATTATATAAATAATAAGGTTTATTTGCGCCCCCTTTTATTGCATCAATGTTTCAACTGTCTCAATGCCTTAAGTCATTCTTTCTTCCATATACTTAATCTACACCCCCTATTATCTACAAATAAACTAATAATAATAATAATATTATGATTGAAGTGGATTTAACTGGTGCAATAAATAAGAGATCATAGCTTTCACCTGGACTCACCTGGTGAGTATTTCATGTATTCCTAATTTGTGTATATAAATATTGTGATGTGTGTATACTCAGTGTGTAAACAAAGCTTTTTCATGGTGCAAAATCCCCTGGGACGAGAATACCGACAACACACCAGCAACAAAATGTGCAACACAAACACTTCCGTTGATCACAAAAAGGACCACAATAATAAGTTAAAAATCAAATCAATAAACCCAAAACATCGCTCAGAAGAATCACGACTTTAAAAAAAACAACAAAAAAAACAAATCCATCCCAATTGTTGGTCAACACCCTGGTCATTAACACACATAAACACATTCAGAGGACCACTGTACACTTGTGCCCTTTTGATTCATACATAGATTTAGAGGACCACATTTCCTTCAGGGGAAGCAATTCTAAGAAAATCATGTTTGTATTCAAATAAAACATAATTTCTCTATTAGTCTGTTAATTCTATTACACGCGGGGCTACTGAACACCGTTAACCGAACACTGTTATATCTAGCAGTGGTGCTTAAGGGATGACACCAGTTTTGGTTCCAGATTTGTCCCTGTTTTGGCCCCAGTTGTGCTTCTATTATAGCTTAAAGTGTCAGTTTGTTTGGATGATTTACTGTAATAAAAACGAATGCTACACATTAGGACCGCGCTTGTTTGTGTCGAGGGGAGGGAAATTGGGGTAAATTGTGAAAGTATGAAATGAATATTAATGTTCCGGTCAGGCTGTGGTCAAACACATAACGAACCAGGTGCAAGTGTCGTGTTACGCTAGAGAACATTTTGTGCGCATAAAGTTTTCACTCTTCCCTCCCATCTCTTCCTGTTTTCCTCTACCTGTTCATTTACTCTCCCTTTCCCTTTTCTTTTACATAAATTATGAATTCTCTCTCTCTCCTTCTCTCTCGTGTTGTGTGCCCTCTCTCTCTGTCGTTCTCCCTCTCGTTCTCCCCTTTACTCAAGGCTGGCCTTGTGTGGTGTTGACCCATTGAGGGAAGGTGCCCATTTGAAACATGGCATATCCCCAGGTGTTGATGCCTAAATTGACGGTCAGTATTCCAATGATGTTCAGCATGAAGCCAGTCTTCACCTGCAGGGGACAGACAGACAGCCACATGCACACAGTCACAATGCTTGCTACACCTTCACCTCTGGATCGGTATAAGGTACTGTTTGATACGTTTGTAGTGTTCAAGTCAAGTTGATATTTTTGAAGACTATGGGTCAAGGATCAATGTAATACTAATTGTAATAAAAACTTTATATGTATAGAACTCTTCTAAAACAACAGTTACGTGTCAGGACAAGTGAAAGACAAAGAGACTTAAACGAGGAACGTTACATAATAAATGACAATAACAACAACAGACGAGGTCAGACAGGAAAGGACAGCAGCGAACACAAACAGCCAAAGGCTGGCGTGGGAATAGGAGCCCTGGCTACATTGAGGGGACGGGTGTGTGTATGTGTGCGTGTCGGAGCGTGTTGTGAGGGCCGGTAAGGATGGGATAGGGTAAGGATGAACAATATGAAGACGAATGTGTGCGCTGATGTGTACATTTAACGTGGTAATCTCGAAGATCTCCGAAGATTTTAATTTAAATTAATGTCTGTTAAGTCACTGTCTATCGCAGAATGAGGTAACATGACGGTGATTGAGCCTGTGGCCCGCTGATGAAAGCCCTTGCATTTGCAGTATCATGAGTATTAAGAACCGGGTGTCTGTGGCGACTTCCCCGCCCCGGCATTCAAATCACAAGCGGCGCAGTTAGTCAAACACACCTGCAATTACCAATTTTCGCCACAGGTGCCGCCAAAGAGAACGAAACGGAGATCTCTAACTAACCCAGAGAGAAAGCCACAGTCCGTGCTGGCATGAATGGCGCCATTAACAGACGCTGTGTACATGTGTATGTGTAAGGGTTCGAGTCTTACCATGTCCATGACTTTGAGTTTTCCAAAAGCGAAGGCGATGGCATTGGGGGGAGTGGCCACAGGCAGCATGAAGGCAAAGGAGGCAGCGATTGTGCAGGGCAGCATCACATACAGCGGATGTAGCTCAATAGCTACGGCCTGAGGAACACACACAAACACAGTTAAATACATGGAAACAGCACTGTGTGTGTGTGTGTGTGTGTGTTTGTGCCTGCCTAGGCTGTGTCTTTTGCAGAAGCAGCATTCATACATTATGAATAGGCTGTAAATTAATATATTTTTCACGTCTTTATTTTTTTTCTCATATTATATTATATTTTATATCATATGTTTTTTACTTAACACGTTCTAGTTTTGTTTTGTTAGGTTGGTGCTCTTGGTTGGTGTTTGTTAACCTTACTTCTATTCATTTCGTCTTTGCTGTATGTTGTTGTAACAACCTAGTTTCCCTACAGGGATTAATAAAAATGAATCTGATCTAATCTGCTCTAATCTAATGGAATCATTCATACAGTATGTGTTTACCATTGAAGCCAGTATAGGCAGGAACAGGGTTGTGGTGGCTGTGTTGCTGGAACACTCAGTAAATGTTGCCACCAGCAGACAGAGCAGCAGGGAGATCGCAGCGTGAGGGATACTCTTCAGAGGGGCCAAACTCTCTCCCAGCCACCGGGACAGACCCGATTTCTGGGGGAAAACACGGGAAAGTTGAAATGCTAAGATCTTGCGTAGTATCAGAAATTCAGAATTCAAACTCCAACGCAGAAAAAATCTCGACCAGAACAAAACCAGCGGTTTGGTACAAGCGTTTCAGCAGAGGATATGAACTACTCTCATCCTCTTGCTCTTGTCCAGTTCTCATAAAGGACAGGAACAGACAAGGGGCTGTTTGTTTACCTCACTACCGGCAGCCAGGGCGAAGCCCCCCCCCAGCAACAGAATGATGTTCCAGGGCATACGTTCATGGACCACCTTCCAGCTCAGGATGGCAGGGGGGGACTTCACCTCCTTCCCTGTGAGAAGGAAGGACGATTTGAATATAAATCAACCGCGAGGTGGAAGGAGTGTTGAGAATAGGAGGTCTTTTTTTTTCATTTTCAGAGTTTAGATGCTAATTTGATTTAGTTTTTTTCTGGTCTCACCCTCTTCGTCACGACCGTAATCTCCAAACACTTGGGAAGGGATGGCGAAGAAGAGCATAGACATCAGGATCGCTACAGTTCCATCTGTCACGAACCTGAGGGAAACAGGTATTAAAACAGTATTACATTAGACATTTGTAGCTGAAGATCTTGCTGCTCTCGCTGGCCTTCATTTATCAATTCCATCTTTTTCGGTTACCTTACGAGGCAGCCGGATTCGCGAGATCACGAGTTCACGCGAGAATCACGATCACGAGAATCCATCTTGTCAGGCTTCGAGTTATTGAAGTTATTTCCACGGTAGATTGCGCACACTTTTCCAAGATAGCTCGATAAATGAGGGCCACTGTCTGCACGATGTGCGTGCGTTAATGAATGCAGATAGAGGGATAGAGAAAGAGAGACGAGAGACTCACTCTGCGCCCTCCTTATTGAAGAGATGCGTCGCCCAGCCGTTCATGAACCCCGGCTCCCTGGTGAACCACAACACCACCAGCAGAGTGAAGATGACCAGGATCGCCCCCTCCACGAACTTCATGGGTCCCAGCTTCTTGTATTCCTGTTTCATCACGGCGTACGCCTCTTTATCTCTGTCATTGTTCATGCCACAGCCAAACGTTTTCTTCATGCTGAGCAGAAGAGTACAAAGGTCAAAGAAAGGAGGAGGGGCGGCCTGCGGATTAGTCAATGAATCAAGGAGATGATTGAAGATTTGTAAGCGTGGACTTAGGTCACTACAGGATGCGATCTAACTGATCTCAGAGGGATTCGTCTAATGAAAAGCAATGGCCATTTTTGATGGGAATTTTTCTTTTGAAAAATCAACAGATTGATGGGCATTTGTTTTACTCTACTTGTTATTGTTATTTGATGTAGTTTGTTTATGGTGGTTGTGTGCTGTGAATATTAGTGGAATGATGAACACTATGAGGTTAAAGTACATAAAATAACTTCTAGTTCTAGTTCTTACTTGCCTCCAAAATATATAGAATATAAAGTTAGATAGACTTTCCAATTTATCAACTGCTTTTTACAATGTTCTACAAGCACTACCAAACACTATCAAACATATCGGTGGTGTGTAGAATGACGTTTGTATCCGTAATGCCACCGTATAAAATTTACAATTGATCTGGTAACTGGTATCTGGTACTGGTAACTGGTAACTGTAATCCCATTACATGTCATCTGTTCCACCCCGGACCTGCAGGGGAGAAGGTCTTACTTGAGGCCTATGAACATAAACTGCAGCCACAGCCAGGAAAACACCAGCATGATCATCATGTTGGGAAACGCAAAGCCAAACCAGCTGGCAAAGTTGATGATATCACCGTTGCCAGGGAAGAGTCTTTAGAGAAGATAAAAAGAGATGGGGAGGAGGTTATGAAACATGAATAGGTGGTGGAAGAAGTACACAATATATATTACTCTGGTAAAAGTAAAAGTCCACCATTCAAATTGCTACTTAAGCTAAAGTATTTAAAAAAAAAAAAGTAAAAGTACACATTCTATATTACTTTCTCGTATTTCAGCGCTTGGGGGCCTAAATCCTCGACGTATTAACCTCTAAACTGGAGGTTAATCGCTGGAACTTCCATGGAGTAAAGTGTAAGATATTTCCTTTTGAAATGTAGCGGAGTAAAAGTACAAAGTGGAAATACTCAAGTAAAGTATAAACTCCTCAAAACTGTACTCCAAGTACCGTACTTGAGTAAATGTACATAGTTAGTAGGTAGGTAGTAGGCTGTGCCCAGCTTCTTAGGGTGTGCGATGACACGTTATCGTCACGGGTTTCTAATTGGATTTCATTCCTTTCGTGGCTTACTCGTTCATTTGTCCCTTGAGGATGAGGTTCGGCGTGGTGCCGGTCAGGGTGGCCGTGCCTCCGATGCTGGCAGAATAGCACACAGCCAGACTCATGCCTTTGGTCAGGACCTGGTACTTCTCGACCCTCGCCTTCCCCCTGCTCTCCAGGATGGAGGCCGCGCTAGACTCCTGATTTTCACCTGGTGGACGAGTAAGTTGAAAGTTGAAAAGTTTTGTTTCCAAAAACGCTGTTTAGCTATTTCGGGAGAAAACGTGAGCTGACCGGATGTCCATCATTCAGTATTTGTAAAAGATTATGGATCTGGTCTGTAAAAGTGTAATCATTTTGTCAGCCAAAGCAGATATTTTATCTTTTACCTTTTAACCATTTTAATTTTGTGCTATCGACCTTACTGTGCTAATACCAACTCCATAAAGTCCCGAAAACATACTAGCTGTGAAAGGCATTTTCTGATAAATGCTATCAAACAATGAGTGGGTGTGTTCTTTTTTTTAATCTTAGACAGAGTAGCTGGGGTTTTAGGAAAAGCATAGATCCTTGTAATGCCAGGTAAATATAATGTCTTTAACTGTACTGAATGAGTATCTATCTATCTATCTATCTATCTATCTATCTATCTATCTATCTATCTATCTATCTATCTATCTATCTATCTATCTATCTATCTATCTATCTATCTATCTATCTATCTATCTATCATCTATCTATCTATCTATCTATCTATCTATCTATCTATCTATCTATCTATCTATCTATCTATCTATCTATCTATCTATCCATTCACCTCTGTAGGTCTGACATTTATACTTACATACATTGTCATCCAGGTCAGTCTTGGTGTCTTGCTGTTTTTCGTCTGACATTTCCAATTTAGTTAGCTTGGTCTCCGGCTCGAAGCCACGGTTGTCCTCGCCTGCGGCCTGGAACTCGCGTTCATCCGCCCGGGCCTCCGTGTCGCTCAGCTGCTGCAGCACCGCCTGGGCGATGGGAAGCATCATCGCTGTGGTGGCCGTGTTGCTGATCCACATGGACAGGAAGGCCGAGACAATCATGAAGCCCATCATTAACCTGGGTTAGAAGATGCGAGAGAAGAGAGAAGGCGAAAGGAGGAGGAGTTAGAAGACGACGAAGATGAAAACGGAGAGCAGCATTTTGTGGTAGAGTAGAGAAGGGTGACTATAATTCCTGGGTCGACAGTGGTGGCAGTTAATTATTTGTGTTTGTTTTCATTTGGTTTCCTCCCACCGTCCAAAAGACATGCAGGTTAAGTATGAATGCGTGTGTATGTATGTCTGTGTGTCTGGATGGATGGATTTGTGTGTCGAGGTGGATCTCCGGATCATGGGAGGACGCTGGCCTGAATTAAGAGCCGCTTCTCAAATCTGAGTCCCAGGACTCAGACTGCCTCACTGTGTGTCACTGTCTGTATGTGTATGTAAAGCGACCTTGGGTATCTTGAAAGGCGCTATATAAAATAAAGGCATTATTATTATTATTATTATTTGCTTTGAGTACCAGTGGGGTTTTTCCCTATGGTTTTCTGAGCTTTCTAAAAAAATGTTTATCTTGTGTGACAAATCCCACTTACTTGGCCACAAAGCAGGCTAACACAAACCATTAAAGCTATTTTTAATTTCTATTGGGCCCATATATGGTGACAATTGACATTTTTGTTACAGTAACAATATTCGGGATGTTTTTACTTTGATGATATGTTCTATCTGATCTAGTGAACACAGATGGATCGTATCGGGGCGTCAGAGCAGATCTTACAGAGCAGGCCGCACACCGACCACCAGTAGAACTCTGAGGGCGATGCGTTTATGAAGGTTCCAGTCCTCCACAGCTATGGCCACCAACAGCCCACCAATGAACAGCATGTTAGAGTCCTTCAGATACTGGACACAAACCTGACACAGACGCGCGTAGACACGTACATACACACACACACACGCGCGCGCACAGAGACACACACGCACACACTTCAGCAACTGAGCACAGACAGACTCAAAACAAATCAAGAGTCAATAGCGTGCACAAGAAAAACCCCATCATACTGAGTTTTTGCCAGCCCAAGTAAATTGTCTGCACCCGTTGATCCTCACAAAGGCTTTATGAGCCCTAAACATAAACTACTACAATCAGCAGAACTGTCTGAGTCAGGCCAAGTTACATTATGTGAGAGGCAGTCATTGTTCTGTTCTGTTCTGTTCTGTTCTGTTCTGTATCCTGTTCTGTTCTGTTCTGTTCTGTTCTGTTCTGTTCTGTTCTGTTCTGTATCCTGTTCTGTTCTGTTCTGTTCTGTTCTATTATGTATCTTGTTCTGTTCTGTTCTATTATGTATCCTGTTCTGTTTTGTTCCGTTTTGTTCTGTTCTATTATGTATCCTGTTCTGTTCTGTTCCGTTTTGTTCTATTATGTATCCTGTTCTGTTCTGTTCTGTTCTGTTCTGTTCTATTATGTATCTTGCTCTGTTTTGTTTTGTTCTGTTCTATTATGTATCCTGTTCTGTTATGTTTTGTTCTGTTCTGTATCCTATTCTGTTCCATTCTGTTCTATTATATATTCTGTTCTGTTCCGTTCTGTTCTGTTCTGCATCCTGTTCTGTTCCATTCTGTTCTGTTCTGTTCTGTTCTCCAGGAAGCAGGGTGGCGTGGCATGGTAAGCAGGGAGGGGAGCGGACGGGGAGCATCCGGCCTTGAACGAGACACTGAAACCCTATCATCTGCGGGGGACACTGCTCTGCCGCTAACCCTGCGCTCTGACCTCCCTGTGTCCGGGTTCAAGCACAAAGACCATTTCCCTACAGAGATCAATAAAGGATCTGCAGGTAGACGTGAGACAATATAAAAAATATAAATGTACCTCTTCAGACTGCATGATACCCATCATGGGGAAGAGGACGACTGGCAACAGGGCGGTCACGGCCAGAGGCATGCACTCTGTACACCAGTACAACGCCATGAGGATGATAGCATAGCCGCATCGCGCTTCCTGTGAACACATGCAAAGACACACACACACACACACACACAGACGTGAAGACAGGGACACACACGTGAGCATTTGCATGGACATACACACACGCACATGTGCATATTCACCCAAACACACACACACACACACACACACACAGGCACACATAAAAACACACACGCACATGCACACACACACTTGGTCAGGAGTAATTCAAAGCGACATTGTACATATCCAGACAGGGACACACAGACACACACACACACACACTAATGTATTTCAGCTTTGGAGAAGCAGCTATAACTACTGTATATCTATCTTATCTCGGCCATTCTCTAAAAGACAGTAAGACCATAGACATACTGATAGCAGAAAACCTTGATCATAAACCCA
>OMKK01068128.1:0-13442 GCA_900302305.1 Polymixia japonica
CAGTGGCGATTAACATACTCCCTCCATTTATCCATCTCTCTCTCTCTCTCTCTCCATCCCACACTCCACCCCGCATCCCTCGCCCATCTCCGTCCCCTTGTTCTTCACCACTCCTCTGTGTCTCCTCCTCCTCCTCCCTCCAGACATAGAGTACGTGGAGATCAGGTCCGACGTGGATGAGAACTCGGCAGCGGGGGCAAAGCGCAGGACGTACAACTACAGGGTGGTGATGGTGAAAGGAGACACGGCGATGGATATGAGAGGACGCTGCAGCGCCGGACAGAAGGTAACAGCCAACATTTTTTGTTCTTCTTCAGAATTCGGTAGATATATTTTCCGTTTCCATTTTGTATGACCACGGTGTGAATGCATGTTTGTGTGTCGGCCTGTGTGGGCTCGTGGGTATGTTTTGGCGTGTGTGTGTGCCTGCTTGTGTATGTAGGTACTGGCGTCCCTGATTATCCGGCTGGCCCTGGCAGAGACCTTCTGTCTTAACTGTGGCATTCTGGCCCTGGATGAGCCCACCACCAATCTGGACCGGGAGAACATTGAGTCGCTGGCACATGCCCTCATAGAGTCAGTACACACACACACACACACACACACACACGCACACACAATCATACACTGGGCCTGATTTATCAATCTGCACTTCAGTGTATGTTGGTAAGTTGCAATCACCCTAAAGGATGGGCATGTGTACATGACTTACCCAGAGTCAGACGAGGAGATTGATATCAATTTCTTTGCTGTGCGTCCAGTACAAAGATAGTTCCGGGTACATGCTAACCTAGCTTAGCATAAAGACTGGATGTAGGTGGGTAATGTAGCCTAGCTCCATCAAAAGTGAAGAAATGCACCTTTGAACAACTCAACCCAAAGCTAGCTTAATTACATGTTGTGTCTTGTGTATTTAACACGTGTAGAAATAAAAGTGTAAAAACGAGACGTTGTTTTCGAACCACTTAGCGTCTGGACCTATTTCTTGTCTTGTCAGTGGGTGTAGTGCTTTTGTTGACACCGGCAAAAGGACAGAACGGAACTTGATCCTGGGCACGCAATCACTACGGCCAGTGATGTTCCCAAAATGTTGCCGTGTTCCTTTAAGAACACACTTGTGTTATGTCTATTATGCAACACTTACCAATGGATGTGTACCATCTGAAAGGTTTTCTTCAAAGTAGTATATTTACATATACATGAAAATAAAAAATGGAGAAAACAAAGATAGTTAACTGCCTCCCTGGTTGTCACGAGTTGGCATAGAAACCATTATATCATGGTTTCCAATGTTTTTCTGGTAATTCTCAGCACGGTTGGAATGCGTCTTCGACCAATCGAATTACTTGGCCAAAGCTACCCGTTGCGTAACTTAGCTTCTCACAACGTGGCACTTTATTCGTCAGCAGCTTACGTTCGAATGTTTGGGGGGAGTCCGTTGTCAATATAACTTTCTTCTCGCTCTGTCCAGGATCATCAAAAGCCGCTCCCGGCAGCGCAACTTCCAGCTGCTGATCATCACCCACGACGAGGACTTTGTGGAGCTGCTGGGGCGATCCAGCTACGTGGAGCACTTCTACCGCATCCGCAAGAACCAGTACCAGAACTCTGAGATTACCAAGTGCAGCATCGCCTCTCTCTCCTCGTACCTCCACTGAGGCAGGCGACAGGCTCTAACGAATAGTCTCTTCTCTGGTGTTCCCACATTCGCACAGTGCTGGGGCTTATTCATGTTCAATTTCCACAGTTGTGACTAGAACCTGGAAGTCAGTTAGATATAATAATAACAGTCATAATAATAAAAATAATAATACAGCTGTCATTCTCAAGACTCACCGTTATGAGAAGGTCTGCTTCTTGAATTTTGAAATCAGAGGTAAATCAAGGACATCCTGCATTGAATCAGTGTTTGGTTTGTGGTTGGTCTGCAATGAGACAAGGTCTACTGCTATTTGGATGGAGAATGGGTTCTACTGAGTGAGAACACTGATGGATAGAACTCTGGATTTATTCTGCCCTTTATTAAATTTGTGCACGTTGGGCTCAAAACCGGGGAAAAAAAAGAATGTCATGATTTCTCAAGTCCACCGATGGCTGACAATGTATTCAAGCCTGATTGAAATACCGAATCTGACACCAAAGATCAGGTTCTTTATCTTAATTGATTAAATGGTCTTAGTAAACTGGTGGAATGTAAAACATTGCCCTACTACAGTATATTTTGATAACATATACATGCAAAAATTGATAACATACAGTCTGAACAACATTATCCTAATTAAAACTAAGGTGTGGAATTAATAAATAAACTATAGAATCCTCTTCTGAGAACCACTGATTTAAAAACAAACAAAAACCCTTCATCTGTCTTAATTGCTCTTGAAATGTTTAAAAATTATTGATCCACATTCAATGTTCTGATGTTGTCTTTAGGAACATTTCATTTGTAAACTCCATTGAATAGTAGTTTAACCTGAGAAGGACAGATTTCATTTTGCACTTGTTCTCTTCATGTTGGTCAGAATTTCTAATAAAGGTTAATCGATTAATCACAAAGCGCCCAAGCCATTATCTCTGAGTGTCTCTTTCCAAGTATGAAGGATGCAGGGCAGTAAGTGGTTGCTTTCTCTCATGGTTGGAGAGAAAGATTGCTGGTATGGTTATCGCTCTGTAGATCCGCTGTTCAGAGAAAACTTGGTAAGGCAGCTAATCAACCACATCTTAATCAAGACATCTGAAACCTCGCTCACACTGTGAACCGACTGCATCCACTGACACTGCAGAAATTATCATTTTTGCTTTAATGAAGGGGGAAAAAAACAGTGAGGCGTGGGCAAAGTCAGTGTATAAATGTTGTGTTCTCAGTCAAGACCTCATAACAATCTGAAAGCTGACGACTTACCGATCAGAACAAGGGCTTCTTGAAACGACGAGGTCAACGCCACCAAGGAAAACAAATATGATGAAGACAACTATGGTTCTCTTGGTGCCCTCTGTGGTGCTGCTGGTCAATCTGGCTTTTACCAAAGCGCATCCCACACCTAGAGATGTGAACATTGAACGTATGTTTGAATTGGCTGGCAATTACACTGCGCGTCTCCCTACGGTAAGAGTTAATCTGTCAAATAACCACAATTGCCACAACTTCCAACAGCTTCTTGTTGAAACTGGCAAGCAGTGCTTTATTTATCTTCAATTTTCTTAAAACTGCATTAGGTCATTGTTCAAACATTTTTAAGACGAATGACTACTAAATATGTTCATACATTTCTTCTTTTGCACTCTAGCTTGTGATAGAGTCCTTCGTGGAAAGCGTGGAGGATCTGGCTTTAAAGTGCGAGGTCAGTTATGATTCTACAATGTTATGGGTTCAAGTACATCTCTCGGGTTGTGTCTTTACTGTCTATTAAAATTTAATTTAAATTTAAGAGTAATCTTCGAAACATTCGAAGAGTGTAATGTAAATATAGTTACAAACATTATCACTTGATCTTTGTATTTTCATTTAAATTTCATAATCTTGAAATCTTTTCTAGTAGACTGTCAAGTTAGGCATCAAAGGTGTTGGTGAGGGTTAATAATTAAATAAGCAAAAATCATAATAAGAAGAAGCTCACAGGGGCTTTATAGAATAGCGCTAGTGGTTGTTTTTATTTAAAAATGAAAATGGTCTATGTAGATGTGCAGGTGGTTTAAAGCTTATACCTTGTGTTTATATTCTGTACAGCATCGGTTTTTCTGCAAAGTGGAGAAGATCCTGGCACGCCACAACAACTTCGGGGAAAAGGAAGAGATGGTCCAAATCCTGACGATGCTTAACAAACCCCACAAAGTAAGAACATCAAACATTGTGTGTACTGTTAGATTGGAATTACACTGATTGATTGATTGATTGATTGATTGATTGATTGATTGATTGTACGCCAACATAAAGCTGTTTCCACGACAGTGTCACAGAATGCCTTTTAAGAGGCATTTGAGGACCTGAGACCTGACCTCATAATTGCTGTTCGGGGTCAATCCATCTGGATAGCAATTAATTGGTCTGGTGGCTCACTTAAAGCAGCTACAGACTTCCTCTCTATTGAGGATTCACTACTGTGCTCACAGGGACACAGTCATCACTGAGGGAAGGGAAGTTCCCGTGTTGTCCTAGCCTGGGGTGTGAACCAATGGCCCCCTGTCTTTCTTAACATCTAACCAGTGTTAAAGTTAAACCCGATTTCTTCTCTCTCTCTTTTTAGGAAATCTGTGACAAGCAGAAAGACGTGGGCAGCGGCGGTCTCGAGATTCAGCTCGGCAAACTCTTGGATCATCTCAAGGCGTGCATTCGGCAATATAATCTGCGTGGTGGGAAAATCACAGAGTAGTGATTACCTCCAAGACCCACTTCTAGACAGTCAGACATTTCCAATAGTTTTGTTCCAAAAAGATATCCAACATTTGGCATACTTGACACCTTCTAAATAAGATTGATTGACAAGTAGATACCATATTTATAGAATAGATTCGGTTTTAGAAATACTGAATGATTTTTACCCCAAAACAGTATAGCAGTTGAAAATCCAACTTCTTGCTTTTTCTTGATTGCTTTTTAAAACATCTGCATGACAGCCTTTTAGAGTAAGGAGGCAAGTGGAATATCAGTTTTGCTTTGCAGATGAAATACACCCACCTGTCGTAGGTCAAACAGCAGTTGTACTTTAAATATCTCTAGGCATAAACTGGTTTACAAGCGCATGGATGTTTTACCAGACAGTGTTGTGGCCCAGGTCTATTTTGGTACCAGATACACCTTATTATATATTTATTTTCAGTATATTTAAGTAAAAAATGGATTTTACATTACCCGACTAAGATATTTATTGTGATTGTCTTATACAGCATTGAAATTTAAGGATGGTTTCACTTATTTGATATGTGATATTTAATGTGCTTTACTTTTGTTTTACTCAAATTAAAAACGTTGAAATCAATGCAGTGCAATCTACTCGTCTGTATTTACATGTTCACCTAGATGATCATAAGTTTATTTTTGAAGCACAGTGGAAAGCCCCTCTTTCAGTACTTTTTCCTGAGACAGTGAAGACAAGGAGAAGAAAGGAGAGGTTTAAAATGAAACCGGATCACATTTAGACCCCTGAGGCCAGAGTTTCCACCCTACAGGTGCTCTTATGGTGCCGTGTGAACCATCTTAACGTGTTGCTACATCGCTCCATCACATCCTATGTTTCCATAAACCTCAGTCCATTTTCAATTTCTAAGGGGCTTTTATAAAGGGCGCAGACCAAAATGCCTCTGGACGCAATTGGATAGACCTACAACCAATCAGAGCAACGGAACGTGTGATGTAGCGCGAATATACATAATGTAATTAATTAAATTATTTAGTTATATTTTCTCTATATTTAAATATATACTATTGTGTATACTGTGTATACTATTTAAATATAGAGGAAAATATACCGTCCAGTTCGTTCAATACTGTCGCGATAGCTGACGCGACGTCATCGTATCAACGGCTGGAAATCAGCGTGAACGTAACCTCGCTACGTCGGGGGGCCTCGTTTCTATTCACTGTTCAGTGCGCAGATCCCGTCGCTACGAGTTAGAATAAAACATGGACGTACCAAACAAAAATATTCCAAGAAAGAAGTACTCGAAGAAACTTGCCGCATCCATAAGATTACATCTTTGAAGCCACGACAGCGGCTTTGCGTCAGAAATGTAACTTGACGTAATTTGAAAGAGACGTTCCGTTTCCGTATCCGGTGAGACCGGATCTGCAAACTGCGCCCAGGGTGGTCTGAACTGGAGGGGGAACCAGACGCATCTGCCAGAGCAAATAAAACATGAGCTTGCAGATTCGTCTGGTTCCCAGGCTAATGTCTCCCCAGTTCATGAAAACTATTTCAGTTACTATTTACACAGCGTGGTGGATAAGGGACTTAGCAGGGTTCAAACCTAGTTCATTAGTTTCATACGGCAGATACAACACATCATATACTTTTCACAAAACTACTGATGAACCAACAACAGTATACTGAACATGCAGAATCATAAGTAACGCCGCACATTTTTTAAAAATAGACCAGCATATGAACCGAGATATCGTTTGGTTTATAGTTTGCAGTTGCATCTAAATTCTAATGGTTCCTGAAATAGCAATGGAGAACCATGTAGAGGTTGAGGTGATTGTTGAAATATTACTGGTTCCATAAAGCGCCATTCAACCTACAAAGCACAGAGCATATACAACCAATGGTGCACCCCACCTTTAGATGACTTTAGATACTTGGACTTGTGGTGGTTCTCCAATCTGGAGGCTGCTGGCTGACTGACGAGCTCTGAGAGGAACATGTTTCACCACTCTGCTCCCCCTTGTCTTGGACAATGTACCTGTCACTCAGTGACTTGATGCAATGTGAGAGGTATGGGTAGGCATACTGGTGTGGTTGGATCTCTCTGTGGCTTTCAGCTGTGTGTGTGTGTGTGTGTGTCTGTGTCTGTGTGTCTGTGTGTGCTCGCTACTGAACCGAAGCTCCCTCATTACTAAGTAAACAGAATCACTCTCTTTTTCATCAGGACTTTTTATAGGACTCTTGGAATATTCCCATCACTTTGTGTAGCCTTGTCTTCCACACTTTTCTTAAAGGAATATACTGACTATTTGACAAATTAGCTCTCTGATTAGCCTGACATTGGGAAATGAGAGGACTTAACTCTTTATCTGGTATTTATGTGGCTTGCTACAGTGCACGGTAATGCCTTGGCACATTATGCAAGTTTAGCTAGTTTTGTATTGTCCAGTTGGGGAGCAGGGTGGGGCCGTGAATGCCCCGGTTGAAGCCCCTGTGATAGCAAACATCCAAGGTGCTGAAGTTCCCTTGAGCAGGACTCTGAATCACTACCAGCTCCAGAGGTGCTATTCTGTAGCTGACCCTGACCCCTGACCTATCCCTGAGGCGGGAGCCAACCAAAAAGAGACCTTACTCTTTGGGGATCAACCCAGTATGACTAATAGCCTTGTAGTGCGCTAGATGCTGAGCACAGCAAGGTGAAACTGCTGTGAAACTGCTTCTTTTAAATTAAACTGTATCACCATTTTGACATTATTTGATGGCTTGAAGGGGTGGCCTGTGTTCCTACAGCAAGTCATCCCTCTGGATGACAATGTTCAGGTAATCATTTAGCTATTTTTGTCATTTATTACCTATGTTGTATATGTAAAGAGTTTGTGTCATTTAAGTCACATTCTTTGTAGACCACCATCCCTTTAAAACATCAGAAACAATATCAGTAGGTCTGTTCCCTATCTGTTCAAAACTCATGTCATCCCGATCGTCTTGGATTAAAATGTACACTGCCATTGTTGTCCTCAGAAACACGAGATAGGAGCTCATGAGAGCCATCTTAGTTCTGAACTGGGCCCAAGCATTTACTCTTGTCAGATAAATAAGGATTTTAATTATTTGTTTTCAAAAACATATTAACAGTTAATTACTCTTATTTGTGTTGTGGCTCTGGTAAAATCCATGAAATCTTTTTCTCACATAATCATTGACAGTTCCTTATCTTGTGGTGTTTTGACAAAAATGATAAGTCAGCTCAGTTAGCAGTATCATGATTATTCATAGTAAAAAGTTAATTATTCATCTTGGTTTAATATTTAATCATTTATTCAAGGTAACCAAGTGTGGAAGATTTAAAGTGATTTATTTATGCAGGAGTCTAAAGTTGCTATCTGTAAAATGTTAAAATAAAATAAAATGTCTAATTACCACATTGTATCATAAGATATAGTATAATGGTGATGGTCTGAAAGCTTCCCCTCTCTCTCTGTTTTGATTGTGCCTCAGTGGTGCCGATCTTGATAGCACCTTTAATAAGTAGGCAACTGCAGGGTAAATCAGTCTAAAGTCAACTTACAAGACTAGATAGATTTTACACAGATTTCCAAAACATTTTAAGATAGTAACATGATGATTAAACTGCTATCAGATCGTTGGTACGGTTAATCATAGTTAGTTGTATTAGATAGACTACAATGTAGTTAGTGCATTCATTTAGAATGGTGATCAGACAATCACGTCGGTAGGTTCTTAGCCCCCGCATTGTGCGTTATGTTTTGATACCCGCATATCTCGTTGTGGATTATCCCTTACATAATGGCTACCCTCCAGCCAATCACAGGCCACTGTCAGCCTCTTCACTTTCCTCACTGAGACATGACTAACCGAAGTTGATGAAGTTGCAACTTCTACTGAGGAAGTCCCACCCACTCGTTCCCTATAGGTCAGTGGAAGCGACACTGTCCTGCTGGCCACGCCCATCGCTCGTGCCATTGGTCACTTAAACAAACCAGGCACATGGTGCCGCCCCACATATTTTTTTGGCTATGAGCCCTCCTAGTCATCTCCATAAACAAAGTTACCAGACCTTCACCGGAACGTCCAGAAGGTCTGGGTAACAGATTAGAAAAAATTTAAAATGTAAAGAATCAGTCTTGTTACTAAAAGTGGATTATCTGGGCTCAATAAAATATTTAAATTAGTTTTACATCTATTTAATTGTACTATGATTAGCCTTGGACATCTGTTCATATTCTTCTCTCTCACCTATGACTGCTATCCCAAATCCCATGAGGCAATGCCTGCAAGTATGATAATGAGCTTGAATCACCCTGAGGCAATATAACTTACCCCGTTATTCAACCCAGATCACACCAGCTTTGTTCCTCTACCTGATCTAGTGGCATCCATGCAGGTATCACTTATAAAATCCCTTTAAGGTTTAATACATTTCTGTGTGTATTATTGGTTTTATTAAAAGGTGCTATTTGTTAAATGTTAAAATCAAATAAAAAGTCTAATTACCACATTGTATGGTGAGATATAGTACAATGGTGATGGTCTGACAGCTTCAGCTCTCTCTCTGTTTTGATTGGGTCTCAGTGGCGCTGTTCCCCTCTACTTCCTGGTCTTTGTTTTGCTTTGACGGCCCGTCAAACAGCTCCTCCCCCTCAGTCTGTACAAGCCAGAACACCGCGCTTCTTGTTCTGGTTTGTTATTGTACATCACCTCACTAACAATAGAGTGCCGATCTTACTGATAGCATCTTTAAGAGAGTCTAGATCTGAGGTCAACGGCCACCAGGAACCCTTGAAAATCTCTCATTACAAGCCAAAAGGCCAAGTTAATTCTGGGTCATTTCTTCTATTAGGAGAGGCTTGATAAATACCATCTCATTTTAAGCTCCCTCTTGATCTGTACACACACAGGCATGTACACACACACACACACACACACACACACACGTGCGCGCGCACACACACAAATGGCTGTTTCTGCTTCTTTATTGTGTTCCTGGTCGATTAGCCTGGGGGCAGTCTTCGGGGCCTAGGGCCAGCGGGACCAGACGGAGCGCTGGCTGCATCTGCCAGGGGAGCTTCTCTAGGGGCCCCACTGTGGCCTGGCTCGGTTTTCATGTCTGTCTTCAAAGGCACAGCCCTTTGGAGCGAACGAGGGAATGAGGGAGCGAGAGAGAGAGCGAGAGAGAGAGAGAGAGAGAGAGAAGCAGCTCACGGCAGCAACACTAGACAATGACACCACGTTCTGATACCTTTTCCCTCATTCAGCTCAGCCTTTTACCTTCCCGGTTCTGCCCTCCCACTCGTGTCAGGATACGTGACACATTCCTCGTAGTGAAAGCAGGAAGGCTTAAAACACGTCGACGAGGAACCGCGCGCTATGGAACGGAACGGGTGGCACATCTGCAGGGCGCTGTAGCCCCTCTCCTACTTCCTGCCTCTGGTGGCAATTCCATTGGGTTCTTCTGTTGTCACGGAAGCTTTCTGTCAAACCCTGCCCGGGTCTGGGGGGAGGAGGAGTTCACCTTGATGTGATCAACTCACAAACAAACAGACCAAAATCCTGACGGCCAGAATGACAGATTTCTTACTTTCGTTCATTCTTTCTTTCCTTCCTTCTTTCCTTCCTTCCTTCCTTCCTTCCTTCCTTCCTTCCTTCCTTCCTTCCTTCCTTCCTTCCTTCCTTCCCCCCATCCTTCCTCCGGCAGACGTTTGACAAGTGTTTCCTGGGCTCTTCTGAGACAGCAGATGCCAACCGCGTGTTCTGTGGACAGATGGGGGCAGTTTACCTGTTTGGAGAGGCTCTCAGCGCGGCTCAGATCCTGGCCATCTATCAGCTGGGCCCGGGATACAAGGTCGGGAGACGTAAAACCAGAGATTTCGCTGCACTAGTACATCTACTGAATTCACAGAGACGCGTCCGTAGCTTCTTAGAAGTTATGTTTAGAGTTACAGCGGACCGTAAAACTGCTGGGAACTGTAGTTCCCAGTCGTAGATATGCATTTTAACAGAGAACAAAGCTTCCTGATGCAACATGACTCCAGTGTTGACCAGTGTCAGACATTGCAGGAGAGCTCTTTCAAGTTTCACGCTGTCTTAACACAGCCTCTATATCCCCTGATCGCACAGCCTTTTATGTTTAAGTCACTTGTGAAATAAAATGGAAACACAACATACTTGTTCTTTTCTCTGTCTGTCTGTCTGTCTGTCTGTCTCTCTCTCTCCATTGTTCCCTGGCCCTATCGCTCTCTCCATAACTCTGTGTCTCTATCTCACTCTCTCGCCCCCTTCCACTTCCTCCCTACTCCCGCAGGGCACGTTTAAATACAAGGCCGAGAGTGACTTGCTGTTTGCGGAGCACCACAAGACCTTGCTATATGATGGCAAGCTGTCGTCCAGCATCGCCTTCACGTACAACCCCCGCGCCACAGACGCCCAGCTCTGCCTCGAGTCCTCCCCCAAGGACAACGCCTCCATCTTCGTCCACTCGCCCCACGCGCTCATGCTGCAGGTAATCAAAGGCGCAGAATCTTTTATCCGCAAAAAGCACGACGAAGATGAACAAGGGACCGGACTTGGTCGTTTGGCTGTCAACTCATTACGAGGCAGTTGCGTACTATTTACTGTAAATACCAGTTGTAGGACAGAAACGTAAAAGGACCTCACGCGTAGCGCAGACAAGACGGCAGATTAAACGTAAACGCGCTACAAGAATACTTTCAGAGCCGGAGAAGTGGTTTAGTCTCGCGGCGCTGGCATTGACATTATATCCCCTGCCATTACCGTGCGCTAGGTTGGAAAGTAGTAGACGTGCCCCTTTTGTAGATACACAGCAGAGCATGCCTACACAAGTCTCCCGTGGGATTTGATACTGTCGAGGTTGCCGTCCTCTAAGCTGAGCAATATTTTTGTGTTATATTTTTCCGGCAATATTACAGTTCCTCAGCCCCGTTTCATTTCAGCACCTGTGCTCTTCCTCCTCCCTACGTTTTCCAGATGTGCCCGCGACTCTCCCTGCGTTTAGGATAATGAATGTGCCCCGGTGGGCTTCCTTTCATCTTAACAGCCTCATTAGGGCTGCCATGTAAATGGGTTGAGCCCGCTTGATTACGTCACCTGTTAACAGCTGCAGAGAAACACCGCCCTGTTGCTCCGGTTAGGAAATGAGCTTTCTCCGCACAGATAGCCGTGAGTGATAAGATTTTCAAAACTGGAGGCGGCGGTGAACTTTGGGGCATTTCCATAACCCATTTATGCTGCACAGTCATGTAGATGTTATCTAGTCTAATGTCAGCTTGACCTTGTGATGCTCTCTATCAAGGGATGCTTTGAGTGCTGCTGTTCATGGAATGCTCGTTTGGTTTGTTTATAAAGTTAAATGCTGGCAAAAATAAAGTTAGTCTTTACGGAGCACTCGACAAATGTTTTTACCATCCGACACAAGATCACTAAAACCTTCTTATGATAAAATCTAACTGTTCTAATATTTTTGACCCAGAGTGCTGGTATAACAGTATGTTTATTAGGATAAGTCATTAGCGTTGCTCTGCTTGTGACGGTCACATCCGATATAAATGATCACGTTCTGAATAGTTGCCAAGCGCATTTACTAAATCCACCCCCTGCCATCCTTATAAGAGCAAAGACGGACATCTGCGCCTTGTCACCTTGGTGACCGATCACTGTCATGGTAACGTGCCCTACCACTTAACTTGTCGCCATGAGTGACATGTTAATAGTGGCAGAACTGGGGCCAGGTGTTCAGCACAATGCCTTAGTTAACTTGACAGGCCTGTCTTTCTGTATTGTATGTTGCGCAGTTCAACCACAAAGCCGGACTCTTATAGACGTTTTATAGCCGTTTGTTGTTTGTGATTATACTGCATAAATTGAACTAGCGGATCCAGGGCCAGGTCAAATAGTATTTGTTGATAATAATCAGTGTTTTTAACCCTCTTAGAGAACCGGATCACTAGGCTTATTCATGTAGGACAATTAGAGAGTGCCAAAGTTGAAAGCCAGTTCATTATAATGTTCTGTGATTGACAACTGACATTATCTGAAACCCCACCCATCTGATACTCCAAGAACAACAAACAATAGGTATTTGCGAATACTATTTGACCCGGCTGTGACCCAGGTGTTAACACTTAACTGAGCCATGTGTGTTTGTGGTTCTTCGTGTAGGATGTGAAGGCAGTGGTGACCCACTCAATCCAGAGTGGCATCCACTCTATTGGAGGTGTGCAGGTCCTCTTCCCTCTGTTTGCACAGCTGGACTACTGCCAGCCCTCCAGCCAGGAGCTGGACACCTCTGTCTGGTAAGACACACACACACACACACACACACACACACACACACACACACAGTGTTGAACTTCATTCTTACTTTAGGCACGAAACAGAGATAAAGATGAGCTTCTTTGCCGTTTAATAAAGGATTCATTTTTTTGTTGTAATTTTAACTTTGGATTTAATATCCTTAAAATGATAACTGGATGTACCATCCGTAATTAACATCGCTGGATAGCGTTCACGGGATCTTCTTGTTTTTCGATTGTGCTGGAATAGTCAGCCGACTGTAAGTGACCGCGTACGCTAGCGAAGCCCTCCGAGCCGCCAGGCCACCCTGCCTGTAGCTCCAGCTCCGTTGTGTCTGCTGCCCAGAAGCTGTTCTCCCAACGCGGCGGTGACACGACACCCCCATTCAATCACATTGCATGTAGGGCGTGCCCTCCAGGAGCCAGGGTTTAGTCAGCGGCTTACATGGGCTCATTGTCTCTCTCTCTCTCTTCTCTCTCTCTCTCTCTCTCTCTCTCTCACTCCGTCTGTCTGTCTCCGTTTCTGTCTCAGCTGCACTTTGCTGTCCTTCGTGATGGAGCTGTTGAAGAACTCGGTGGCTATGCAAGAGCAGGTCCTGGCCTGCAAAGGCTTTCTGGTCATTGGCTACGCGTTGGAGAAGGTGAGGAACACGCGGGTTGGCTCGTCCGGGCCGCAGGACACACGGGAGAGCGTTTTCTTTGACTGCGCATAATGTGGTATCTCACTAATGGCTCCAGTCTGCTCAAAAAT
>OMKK01068142.1:4537-16756 GCA_900302305.1 Polymixia japonica
CCCCCCTTATCTCTACAGTCTGTGCAGCGCAGAAAGGTAGGCTTATTGGGATTTTCAGATGCATTATAAATTACCCATTTGAAATGAAACATCAGTCAGCCCGACACAAAACAAGTGATAATCACGCCGCGAATATGAGCGCTGCTCATCTGTTTATTTTTTTGTGCAGGTGATGACTGCAGATTGGAATCCAGATCACGCAAATGTAGCGGTACCCGCGGTTATAATGTAGATGTGAATGTTAATGTGAATTCAATGAGGTTGAGTCGAGACGACCGTAGACAGTTGGTGCGATAGGTATCTGTTGAATTAAAGTAGGCTACACCAAAACAAATACTTAGTTAACATTTTACAAAACAAAAAACATGTTTTCACTGTTCCACTGCGTGATACCGGCTCAACTCAACTCGACTCTACTCGACTCTACTCGCTTTTGGTACCAGGTACTTTGTTTTCCCCTGCAGATAGAACCCTCTCAATGTAGCTGGTCGTCACAGCGACGCATATACTACAGAAAGACAAAGCAGGTAAAACGGGTTGTTGTCACATAGGCTTTCTCGTTTCTGCCACTGTCTATTTTGGTTTTGTACCTATAAACAAGGCGAGGAGTCCAACCAAGATTTTGTGGCTCACAGTATAAAAGACCAATAGTAAACTTTAAAATTTGGGACCTCCTTTAATCCCTGGTCTTTTGTTATTCCAGATGAAACCAGTGACTAAACTATGTAATTTATCCCAATACACAATCTGTGGATTCAAAGGAAGTTTTTCAACTATTTAATTGAACTAATAGTTCTCAGCTATTCTAGTGCAGGCTTCTGAGACAATAACATTTACCCACTCAGTCTAACAGCTGCATCTTTTACAACACAGAGTGCACCCTGCTGTATATGACAAGATATATTCCTAAATACTATACATCTGTTTAGAAAATAAACAATACCTTGAATTCATCAGTCACTGTGTGTCACTCTGTGTGTATATGTGTATGTGAAGCGACCTTGGGTACTCGGAAAGACGCTATATAAAATAAATGCATCATCATCATCATTCAATATCTCCAAAAAATGGAGGTTTCACTCTGTAAAGATGCTATCATGTAACTAATCAAGGGCTTAACTTATATCCTATTCTTCAAGAAGTGGTGATAATTGGCAATATGGGGTCTGAAGGGATATTATTACTATTATCGTTATTGTTGTTGTTGTTGTTGTTATAGTGCTAGTGCAAGTTGCCTAATTGTCATCGACATGCTCCCCTTCAAGTCAGAGTCAAAGTTCTTTCAGCTTTCCATCTCAACTCTCTACCCCACCTCCCCTCCCGGTCTCTGGATCAGACTTCCAGGTAGTCCAGGGTAGTGTGCTGGCCAGCGGCTACTGTGACTACGTGGTTGAGATGTTTGAAGTCAGACACCAATGAGACGGTGGCGTTAAAGATTTTGACAAAGATTCACAACTATCTCAGGGGAGCCCAGAAAGAGGTAGATCACTTCCAATGTTTTTGAGGATTATACCGTACTTTGAACTGTTTCCTTGCTCATACTTTTCCTTGCCTATTAAGATGTTTAACATCAACTGGATTTCTATCTCTAAACACATCGAACTTCTTATCTATCCCTAGATCACCGTGTTGAAAGAGGTCAGCATTTTGGATCCAGACAAGTACAACCTGGTGAGGTACTACGAGTCCTTTATTCACATTCGAGATGCTAGACATTAGCCTCTATGACTTCATGAAGCAGAGACAGTTCCACCCATTCTCTCTGCGAGAGATTCGACCCATCATCCAACAGGTACATATTACTTGGTTTTGACCAAGCAATACCAAGCAAAGACACCACATGGAGCCAAATATCTCTTGAGTTCAATGAATTAGCCATCATTGAAACCAAGATGAAAACCATTCACTCGCTATCAAGTGGAGAGCTTAATTTAAAACTTTGTTGCTGTGTAACTATGGCACATGATCTTTATTTCTGCCTTTGTACCTGCAGCTGGCCACAGCCTTCCAAGCTCTGGAGGGTATAGGTGTGATCCATGCAGACCTCAAACCAGATAACATCATGCTGGTCAACCGTCACGATCAACCCTTCAGAGTCAAACTGGTTGACTTTGGCCTTGCTGTTCTTTCTCGTGAAGTCAAGCGCGGTGGCACCTTTCAGGCTTTCAGTTACAGGTGAGTTCTATTGACACCTAGACAGCTCATCTGTTGGTGTGTGTTTAGCGTTTCATAGTTCTAACGTAATGAGTAGCTGAAGTTATATATTGTTCCACACCCACTAGGCAGAATGTTTAATTTGACTTTGTAATTCACAACTTGTATTTTAATTAAATACAAGTAAATTCTATGATTGATATAATGTGTTATGTCTGATATTGTATTGTTGGCCTTCAAAACTTGGCAATATTTCTCATGTTTGGCTCTTGTCTTCCACCCTCAGGTCTCCAGAAGTCCTCTTGGGCCTACCAGTCTCTGAGGCCATTGATATGTGGTCACTAGGCTGTGTTATGGCAGAAATGATCTTGGGCTGCATGCTTTACCCAGCAGACAATGCATATGATGTGGTCAGTAACCTAAAATAGCTAGCTTTAATGAACAGCTACTCTCAGATTACCAGGTGGTTACCACCACAGACAACTGTCTAAACCCATGTGGAGACTTGATGTAGAATGTAGGCTGATGTGATGCTCTATTGTCTTTCCAGATTGATCGTAGAGACGCAGGGTCAGCCAGCAGAGCACCTCCTGACCACTGGAGACTATACAAGCTGGTTCTTCAGCAAAGACCCTGGATCGCTCCATCACGTCTGGCGGCTCAAGGTATTATAACACCCTCCTGCTTTGGCCCTCGCTGGGCACATAATGTTTTATTCTCTAAATGTCCAAGAACCCTTTTAAAATGGTTAAGAAAGTAATAAGAGGTATATGTTCTATGTTCTTTTAGACACCAGAGAAGATCAGACAAGAAGAGGGCATCAAGTCTCAAGAGACTAGGTGCTACTTCTTTACCTCTCTGGAGGACCTGAAGGAGGTAGGTGGTCTCTATTTTATTGGACAATTGAAGACATAATTGATAGGATTAATTTGTTCCATTTCCTTGTCCGAGACAAGAAGTTGATTTGACTGAATTGCTATTGGCCTTGTTTTCAAATCCAGCTCAACCTGAAGGAGATGGAAGAAGCAGAGGAGGACAACATGTGTGCATTTATTCACCCGCTCATAAGAATGGTTGAGCTCGATGCGACCAACCGCATCACCCCAAGTGAAGCGTTCGCCCATCCATTCCTCAGAATGAGCAACATGTTGGACGACTCTGGCTCTCAGTCCTGGGAAACGGTGTCCATTACCACCATCCGCCACTCAGACCTGGAAGAGGAAGAGAGCAGTTCAGCCTGAGCATAACTGAGGCTGATGACTGGTAGGTTACTTTCTGAACCCACTCTGGACAATTATTGCTTTCCTAATTGATGGACCGGTAGTCACTTTGCATGTGCATGTGTATGTGTGTGTGTGTGTGTGTGTGTGTGTTATTTGATGCAGTGATGGAGCCCCATCCAGGAAAAAGGAAAGGGTTGAGCTTCAGATCGCAGAGACCACCATCAGGTAGATGTTGTTCAGTCTTCTTCTTACCTGCTGACATTTGTGTATGAGAGATAATGATGACATTTACACTTCATAGTTCATCTCCTGTTGACTTTTAATCAATCTTACATTGAAGAATATCTAAGGAATACTACTTATACTCCATTCATCAGTCAGTATCCTATTTAAAATACTTTCCAGTTTTCACACTTTTTTCTACTTTTTTCTACTTTTCTACTCATAAAATGACTGACATATATGTTTCTAGTGTTGTAAAGTGCATTATGGTGAATGAAGAAGCTGACGTGCTGATTGTTTCTCAGCAACATTAGCATGATTCAACCCACATTTACAGTACCTGTCAAACCTGGCCTCCCTCCCTGTACCACTGGACCACCACATCCACCATCACTCTGAGCACCCCCACCACCAAGAGGATGGACAGGAGAATGAGGAGGAGGAGGAGCAGAGACGAATGGAGGATGAAGAAGACAGGGAGGTGGAGGTGGAGGTTGGCTGCTTCACGGGTCTCTGGAGAGCGTTCAAATCCTTCTTCAGAAGAATGCTGAGAAGGTAGGTCGTACTCAAATTGTTGATCTATTTAACCTGTTATTAACCAAGGTTTTAAAATGAATATTTCAAAAGATGTGTGTAAAGTGTTCTGTAAATTAAGTATTAACAATTTAATGTTTGTTTTTATCACTGTTTCGAACAACTTGAAATAATGTAAACATAATATTAATTACATTTGTAATTATATAATTAATTAATGTAATATGAAATAATGTAAATAATGTAATATTACAAAATAATTTTGTGTTGTCATCCTACGATTCAGGTGAAGCGCTAGAGGAGGAGGAGAAGGGAGAGGAGGAGGAGGGGGTGGAAAGAGGAGACGCATGCACACACACACACACACACACAAATGATTGCTGGAGGCCCACTATGACCTTGACTAAGTTCACAAAGAGTGGAGAAACACACACACACACACACAAACGTTGCTTGAGGCCCACTGTGACCTTGGCTAAGGGCATGAAGAGTGGGGACACACACACACACACAATTGCTTGAGGTCCACTGTGAACTTAGCTAAGGGTATGAGGAGTGGCGATGTAACACCACAGACACACACACACACACACACCATATACGGCATGGCTCAGGAGGTAGAGCGGGTTGTCTTGTAATCGGAAGGTTGTTGGTTCGATCCCCGGTGTGTCCAGGACACTGACACTGAAGACACAAGACACTGAACCCCTAACCGCTCCTGATGAGCAGGTGTGCGCCTTGCACGGCAGCCTCTGTCATCAGTGTATGAATGTGTGTGTGAATGGGTGAATGTGAGGTCGATATTGTAAAGTGCTTTGGGGTCGGTAGACTAGAAAAGCGCTATATAAATCCAGTCCATTTACCATATAACACAACATACAAATTAAAATCTTTAATAAAGGTTATTCATTAAATTGAAATGAAATTTAATTCAAATGTTTTTTCTGTGGCTTTATTTGTTTATTGAAGTGGATTGGCTGAATGTTATGCTTTTGTACTAGGCCTAATTATATTTATACTTATATATTTGTTTCCACACTGTACTTCTGTTTGTAACACTAAACCAGTAGGCTACAGAGTGTGTGATGATTCAAATGTTAACTACTGTACTAATACATAATATAGCATGCTTTCAGTTTTTCATTGCTAACCTTACATTTCTGCAAATAGAATTAGTTTACTGTGTCTTGACTTGTGCTTTAAGATGACTGCTCTGACTATATTTGTGTTAGAGGTGTACAGAGACATCATTATCTGTATTCAGATGGAAGATCTGACGTGGGCGTGGTTTATGCCAGAAGTCACGTTAAATCAGGCAAATGTATTTTCTAACCTAATATTCATTGGCCTTCAAAGCATCAAATTGATTTAATATTGGCTTATAATTAATTATGAAATATATTTTTACATCCTCATACTGTAGGTTTCATCTCTCTCTCTCTCTCTCTCTCTCTCTCTCTCTCCCCCTCCCTCTCTTTCTCAACAAAGAAAACAACAAAGAACACATGTATTAACATTTAAACAACTTTGACAACTGTAACAAACCTAAGTGGAAAATTACATCTGAATAGATTTACCTCATGGCTACATGTGGACTATTGACATTGGATGAAAAACCGGGGTCTGTCGCCTAACGTATGTCTGTTTGGGGGTCTGTCACATGAAATGGTCTGACAGCTGCTGTTTTAAGCAAGCTTATAGATATAAACAGGAGCTCTTCTCATGGCAACGACTCTGAGACTGGCCTTGTAGACTAATACAATGTTTATTTGAGCTTTTATAATCATAATGTCTTTTATTTTATTATATTTTCTAAAAGTTACGAACCAGAAAACATGCCCAGTTCCTCATAAATTCCCACTGGGTTACCGTCCCTGTGTCCACAGTTAGCCTCCCTTTAAACAGAGCAGCTCCATGGTTTGTTTCTTAATGACATCATCAGGAAGTTCTCAGGTGCCCTCCCTATGGAAAGAATGCTTGGTGTTCACAAATCTGGACTGAAGTGTTCCTTTCCTTTTTACATTGGATTTTCCCTTTAAATCTGTACCAGACCAGTGACTCGGTTATCCTGTTTTAGTCCCAAATTGTCTAGCTTCACGAAAAAGAAAAAAAGAAAAGAAAAATCAAGAGTCCAAGTCATCTTTCACTGAGTGTTGTGTTCACTGCCACAACACAGACTATGTTGCACCATTAGAGCTACATTTTATTTCTGAAGACTTGCGATAGGTTATACGCTACAATATCTGAGCAAGTGGAGTGATGATATGCCTTATTTCCTCAGCAGAAAATGTCCTGTGGCAAAATATCCCAACCCTAGTCAATTTTAGAAAGGGCTGTGAAGCTCAGCAGCTGTCACAGACATGGTGCGGTAAGTGTTTGAACTGGTGCTGTCAGTGAAGGTAGCCCTCCTATTACCATTTTCTCTTCGACACCATGAGAGAAGAGTTTCCTGTACACAAAGTGTGTCAACTCCGCTAGTCGGTGTGTTTGCATGTGCGTGTGTGTGTGTGTGTGTGTGCGTGTGTGTGTGTGTGTGTGTTATTTGATGCAGTGATGGAGCCCCATCCAGGAAAAAGGAAAGGGTTGAGCTTCAGACCACAGAGACCACCATCAGGTAGATGTTGTTCAGCCTTCTTCTTACCTGCTGACATTTGTGTGTGAGAGATAATGATGAAATTCAACATCTCCTATTGACTTTTAATCAAACTTTCATTGAAGAATATCTAAGGAATACTACTTATACTCCATTCATCAGTCAGTATCCTATTTAAAATCCATGGGTAATACATGAGCTACGTTACTTCTTGTGTGAGCCACCAGCTCACTCTGTCATCACCATTTATTTAACTGATGTATTAGAAGAGGCCACACAGGATGCTGGGGACCCTCGGGAGGATTAAACACCTTAGCTTACTCTCAACCCGCCGTTTCATGCTGTTTACGCTCTAGTTAAGCAAATTACTTGAATCTCCATAGTGTTCACTAATGGAAAATGGCAATGAAATATTCAAGGGCGTTAATAAAGCTAGCTCTTAATAAAGCATAATTAAATTCACTGGCCCATTTGTGTAAAGCTTTTGCAATTACTAAGTTAAAGGATATATTTCGGATATATTTCTTACAGCGCTTGATTGGATTATTCACGGAAAGGAGTTCATGTAACCACATTGTTGTAAAATTGTGTTTGCCCGCCACAACTGTGACAATGGATTTATTAAGGAAGCTGTCTGCAGTAGGAAAAAAAAGATTCCAAATAACATTATCACAAATGACACCGGTGGAATTGAAGCGGAGCTCTGGAATATGTTGCCGTTCGCAGTTGGCAAATAAATGCGACGCGCAGAAAGAAAATGTCAGAAACCGCGATGACGAGCAAAGAGCCAGCCGCAGCAGGCGCTTAGAGAAATTATGGCAAAAAAAAAAGAGAGAGAGAGAGAGAGAAAACAACTCCGGTATAATGGAAACGCTGGGCGCTCACATCGTTGACTTATGTATGCAATTCCATTCATCTCATTCAAAGGTAATGGGCAATGAATAAAAGACTAAATACAGTATATGGAGAAGAAAAGCTGGAGAGATGAAAGGACTGAAAGCGGCAGAGGCCCCCCGGTGGCTGGGCTGAAGTGACGGTCGGCCTCTTCGCGGGGTGAATTCTTCGACGGCCCCGCGTCACGGCTGAGTAATGACCGCTCAAAGCGGCCGCGAAACCCACGCTGACCTTTCGCGAGAGGGCATCGTAATGATGGCCCGCCTCCTGTCGCGTACCGGCCCGCGTACTTAACGTTCTTCTTCTCCTCCTCCTCCTCGCTGCTTTTACCTCCCCTTTCCTTGTGTCGTGTCTTCTCTCTCTCTCTCTGTTTTTTTTTTTTTTGCTGATGTCAGAGTAAAAGTTAAATCAAAAAAAAAAAATGCAAATACATTCGCCGATACACTGGATTGGGTTTATTGCGTAGTCCATCTGCTTCTCTTTTGAGTTTGAATATTTCCTGTCTTTGATTGAATACTGTGTTTCATCCCCAGTCTCATACATTTTAATTATTCCCACCCTCTATTCTCACCAAGGCACTATAGCGGAAAGTAGCTTGTAAAGTTGCACTATTCTGGGCTTTGAATATGCTCCAATATAACTATCGGCTGTTAAACAACAGCAACCCAAGGCGGCAGATCACTGAGGGCTATTCATTAGTTGAATAGGCCATAAAACAGTTTTTACATGTGAACTGCTTTACCATTCATGGTGCAGAACAATCACCTCAGGAGTTAGCATTGGGTTTCTGCACAACACTACATCAACAGCGGTCAAACTCATTTATTAGCAGCTCTATTTCACTTTTGCAACTTTTCATTAAAGACTTTACATGTGGGTTTGTAGCACTGTTTCCCCTATGCTTTTTGTTTTGTTGCTGTGGTGGTACAAATCTGGGACCCGTGGCATGTCGGGGGGTCCGGGGGAGCATTGTCCCCTGGGAAGAAACATTTCCAGAAACGGCTGATAAATACCTCATCTCTGTGACTTTTAGATTACAATCGCACCAAAATCCAATACAGTCAAGTTGAAATAACTGAAGAAATGTGACCCAGAGTCATTACATTTTATATAAGTACGATAATATAATATTTTATTAAGAAAATATAAAATAAAATTTAACCGCAATTCTCAATTATGTGGTTCCAGCCAAAAGGAACAAATTAAAAAGTACATGAAATAAAATCAATCGAGGCAGACTCACAGGAAATTGGACCACTTGCTGGAGAAAAGGCACTACTAACTGACTAACTGTAACTTGATGAATAGACTTCTGAGGAGGAGATGTAGAAATGATCAAAATAATTAGACTGAAATCCATTTGGCTACAGCTTTCTTTGTACTTCCGCTGACAAATGAATGACCAATACTGATTTGACCTAACTTCAATCCCAGGTAATACATGAGAAAATCCCTTCCTTCCTGCCGTCGCTCTCAGACTTGCTTGGCTGGAATCAAAGCGTTGACTGATGAAGCAGAGAAGGAACGCCTGGGATGATAACAACCAATAACTGCATAAAATAAATAAATTACCGTGGCGGATCATTTTCTTACCATGGCGCCTCGGTACAATATATAAAGATGAAACGCTGGTTTGTAGTAGGGATGCACCCCAATCCTAAATGATATTCGGCAATGAACGAATATCTGACCCTTTGCGAACATTTTTTTAAATATTCGGATGTAGTTTTTTAAATTTTTACCCCGATTTGAGGAAGGAGAAAACCATTCATTCTGAAGTTCAAACCTGAATGGCTGCCTCTGCTGTCAATCAATGAACCAAGGCATCAGAAGAGTTTGGTCATAAATAGTTTTAATGTTTCAGCCCGTCGCTTCTGGCGTCCCTCCTCTCTTCTCTCTCACCCCGCTGCGCTGCCTGCGTGATCTGATTGAGGGTTGCAATTAACGCCACCCTTTTCTGGAAATCTGGCTTTTGATCTCCGGCCGGGCCGGTCCTCAGGCTCAGTTCATTTCCAGAAAACGGTGGCGTTAATTGCAACCCTTAATCAGACCACACAGGCAGCGCAGCGGGTGAGAGAGAGGACATATGCCTGGTTATATTAAAACATTATACCGCAAATAGATTTTTTTTTAGCCCGTGTCGTTCGTGTGCTTGTTGCCTGTTACTTTGCATAGCTAAGAAAAACATCGCCATTCCGCGACAAATGTATTATATAAATGTAAGTTTCAGTTTACGGTATATGTAGGATAATTTGCTAGTTAGGGCCCGAGCCGAAGTGGCAGGGCCCCCAACGCGGGGCCTCTGGCACGAAGTGTGAGGACCCTATTGTTTTTGTACTTCAAATTGTTGTGGTAAAAAATAAAAATGACCATTCGCCGGCAGTTTCTTCAGAGCCTGAGAAATCATGGTGAACACATAACAGTAGGCTATTCTATTTATCTTTCATTTTCATCGCGCATCAGCAGCAAGCCATTCATACCTTTAAACAATTTTATTATTAATCAATTAAATAGCGGGGAACCTTGAAGTTGATGGAGAGCGTGAGAGAGATGCTGTGGCCGGCATGGTGGGGAAGAGGGAAAAAAACATAAATTAATAAAAATTAATATTTGCCGACGGGTCCTGACGGGGCTGACATGGAGAACTCTACCCACTAGTTAGCTT
This sequence comes from Polymixia japonica, assembly GCA_900302305.1. Taxonomy (NCBI): domain Eukaryota; kingdom Metazoa; phylum Chordata; class Actinopteri; order Polymixiiformes; family Polymixiidae; genus Polymixia; species Polymixia japonica. Next base: position 14,823 of record OMKK01068142.1, read on the forward strand.
GCGTTGTTAGCGTTGAGGTTAAAATCCGATCACTTCCAGTTTAATCCGCGCTCACTTCCGGTTTTTTATCTGAAAACGAATACACGTAGTGGCGCACTCCACACACCCCTAGTTTGTAGTCCCTGATAATCCGCCGTAGCCAGTGGCCTGTTGAACTAGAACAGCTGTTGTTTCCCCATGCCCCGAAGGAAGGGAAGCGTAGTACCTGCTAGCATGGTGAAATGGAGCATCGTGTATGGGAAATCAGATCAATGGCCTCTGAATAGAACAGTTAAGAGCAGTGACAATCTGAAGAGCTGGCTTTCTGTCTCCCTGCTTGCCAGTTTCATCTCCCCTGCCCGCTGATGTACAGTGCTCGGTTCTGCAGAGCCCCGGGGCTCTGTTTTGTTTTGTTTTCTTTTAAAACTGCGCGTATGTGCAAGGGGAGAGGTTCAAAGGGCTTTTGAGGATGCAGTCCAATTCTCTGAGAATACAGCCTTAGTTCTCTGTCTGCCCCTCCTTTGTTTAAAAATGCTCGGAGCTATTAAGTCAGAAAGAATGGAAGATTCCTTGTATTTCTGTCTCAACAGGACAGAGGGTTAGGTCAGCCTGTCTCACTGCGATTTTTAGTTCATGAGATTCCATTACAGTGGAAACATATACTGTATGTTTTTCTGCGAGTAAAGAGAATACTGTGCTGTTGATTGTACCTTCCTTCCTCCTTTTTTATATGCATTGGTCCATTTATAATCTTGCTTTGTTGGTCAATTTTCTTGCCATGTTTTAGTTCTTCTGGAGAGCAAATGAACACACTGGCAGTGCTGCATGCCGTTGACCTCTGAGGTAATCTGGAACTAATGTGTTGTTTTTTTTTAAGATAAACTTTAGCGGTAAAATCCAATCGCGGTCAGACCTTTGCCCTGCGTCAAGTGTTTCGTGCTACACTCGGGTGAACAGGGGAGCCCTCGCTGTGTGTACCTCGAAAAGCAGCCCGTTGTCTAATTCTGGGGGGAACAGGAAGGACATGCAAGGGGTCCTGTTGTATCAAGGCCACTGTATGGCTCCAGGTCTGAATATCGATGTGCTCTTCAACCGCTCAAGGGACCGTTCTCACTCTGGTTGTTTCTCACCATTTCATCTGTTTGTTGAGATCTGTAGCCATAGGTGTATCTCAGTGTCTCGCCCAAAGCGTGGTCTATCATCTCTCTCTCTGTGTCTCTCTGTGTCTCTCTCTCTCTCACCCACATCCTCTTGTGTACTTTCTTTATCTTCAGCTCCAGCATGTCATCCATCATCTCACTATTGCTCCCATTGAGTAGCTCCACGAGGCACACAGGCCCCCGGTGTCTTTCCCAGACCAATTAGGAATGCATCAATGTGTTCATCTCCAAGCACAGTATGTACTCTCCATTGTAAAAAAAACTGATAAAGTATTTCCAGTGCTTTCCTCTTATCGGCCTCCCTGTACTGTAGTTTCAATATCACCCTTCAGATGTGAGAAATAAATCCACCTGCTTGCCTAGAATACTCTCCCTCAAATTCCCCAATATAGTTTATCTGAAAAGCATGTTAGGATACGCGTTGCATTCTCACTGCTCCCATTGAGGCTCCCGCAGCTCTGAAAAATCCAGGATTTATAATCTGTTATCTGCAAAAAAAAAAAAAAAAAGAATGAGAAAATAAGATTGATTTTTTTTCTTTTTATGATGCAGTCAATGACATCGTTGGAGAAGTAGAGCAGAGGAGCTCTCGTTCACCGCCCCTTTTTTTAGAAAGTATTTAATTGAATTTTGCTTAGCTACGTAGCATAGCCTGATCGCTAATATGCTTCTAAATAATGAACGTGATATTAACAGAGACATAAAAGGAAATAATCAACTCATCAATCTGAATCCATGATCAAACTGCCAAAATCAAATACCCGCGGCAGGATATTACCAGAGGAGAGTTTCCCC